>JAQQSZ010003181.1:0-14522 GCA_028646595.1 Phalanger gymnotis
ACAAATAGCTCTGTATTCCCTTTTTATGTACTCTTTACCCATCATCAAATGTCACCTGAGCGACCAGAACTTAAGCTCTTACTATTAGCTCTGGAGTTAGCACCTCCCCCTAGGACCCTTCACGCCTAATAGATAGAGGTTTGGGCCTGGGGCTTAGCACCTAATAAGACTCAATCAAAGACACCCAACTTAATTGATATTACAAGCCTAGAAATTTAGGGGTAGAATTCTAGAACACATGCTGGGGGTACCATCCAGCCAGAATCAGGAGCAAGACATTGCAATGTACCACCAGGACTCTGCTTCCCATTGCTAAGAATACATCACACTTGGGTAAGGGGGCAGAGAGATCTGGAACAAAGGATCCTTAGATACAATTTCTCTCCTAAGTGGGACAAGGTTATGTTCTGGAATGAGACCGTGTATGGGGAATTGACTACCCCAGAACAGTTTGTGTGCTGCAGAGCACCTAGGACCATGAATTGGGAATCCAAGACAAGTGATTGGAGAGTGTGTCACTTTTGATGTCTTATTTCCAGTCACTCGTTGGCTTCCAAGGACAAAATGGGGTCCTCTGTGGCTCAGTTCTTAATTAGCTTTCTCTCCCTAAATGCCCTCCACTAGTTCCCCCATTAAGGGTCTGGATCAAGGGTGCATTCTACACTCCTCCTCACCCTGATCTTTGCTATTGTTCATAACGCTGAGCGGGCCCTCTCTCCAAGTTAGTCTAAGGAGGCTCTCCTCTGGGGCAGCCTGCCACCCACGCCTCTGAGGCTGGACCTCTGTAATGCCAAAATAATCAGTCAGCTCAGTCAGAAATGTATTCAAACCGGCTGTTTGCAGTCATGGAAATAAACCATCTGAATGATTGAATGAATTGGCTGCCTCTTTTGGCCCAGTGTAGATAGAACCTTAATTTATCTGGGTCACCAGTGTGTTCGAGAGGCTTAAAGTTTGGAGGAAAGTTTGGGAAGGCTTTGGAGACTCTGATTGTGCAAACAGCAAAAAATAATCATCGCTGAGGTTACTGACCCTGATGGAACTGTAACTAGGGTGGGAAAATCAGGACTGTGTCACAGGGCCACAACATTTTGTGGATGCTGACCCTGCTTATTTGTAGGATGGGGTCTGGACGTGTGATTTTTGTCACTGTTAGAGAACTCCTGGTGTGTAAACTTCCTCTTTCAGTACAAGCCAACTACTTAGCTACAACTCCTTCTCTTACATGGTTGCCTAGTGGCACAGAGAGGCCAAGGGACTCACCCAAGGTCACACAGCTGGTATGTGTCAGAGGCAGGCCTTGAATCTCGATCTCTTGACCCCCCAAGGCCAGCCTTCTAGACACTGTATTGCACTGCCTAACACCTCCTGAAGTTCGCAAGAATAATCAGTTAGAATTGGAAGCTCTCAGATGCCATGTGTCTATTTCCTCATCCCTGGTGGGATCACCTTAGACCACTTCCTCAAGTGTTCCCTGCCTAGCACTAATGGCTCATCTCTGATAGTTCTTCCACATATACATATACATATGTGTACACACACATATATTAAATATGTATCTTGTGTGTATGTAGTTGTTGCATGTGGTCTTGCCATTAGACAATGAGCTTCTTGAGAGCAGGGACCATGTTTTTTGCCTTCCTTCATATCCTCAGTGCCCAGCACAGTGCCTGGCACACAGTGGATGCTTACTAATATTTGCTGCAATTGTGGCTCTCCTGGCCCTATTTCATCATTGGAAATACTTATGTGGCATCCTGGGATCTCCAGCCATGAGGACTGATGCCTCCATTCTCCCAAATCCGAGGATGTGTTTCATGTTAATTTCTTCCCCATTCTCCACCCCCATAATAATTATAGTTATGACTCCACAGCCTGCGCTGATTTCAGCCCCTCCATGTGTGGAGATAGGTGACTTGCACAGGGTCACACAACCAGCACATTTCAGAGGCATTTTCTTAACTCTTTTAAATACATGCATGCCCCTATGATGTCCCTAAGCAATTTTTATTCTACTTGCAAAGAAATCAATACTTGTCTTACTCAGAGACCTTTTCTTTATCCAGGCCCAAGCTGCTCTTCAGAGGAGAGAAGCAGAGTCCTTTCCCTTAAAGGACAAGGGCTACATGTGCTCTCTCCCATCTTTCCTAGTGAATCTAGGCTTGGCTAGAAAAGGGGCCCATGGGAAAATGCAGCTGGTTTGCTGGAAACCAAAAGACGTGAATTCCTCTGGGCTCCCAAATGGACTTTCACAGCTCTCAACCAGAAGCCCTCAGAAGGGAGAGGGAAAGACCAGGAAAGAAAGTGAGCATTCCCTTTGGAAGAAATTCAAAACCTAAAGCACCATCTCAGGTCCACTCTCTCCTCCTTTCCTTTCCGTTCCCTTTTCTTTCTGTTTACAAACTTAATGGAGATTTCCTTCTTTGACTTGACCTTGACTGTACAAAGGTCAGGAAGTCATGATCTTTGGCACACTCCAGGAAAGAACCAAGAGGGCCTTTTGAGCTGAGCACTGGCCTTGTCCTCTAAGGAGAAGAAGGGATTGGAGATATACAAGGGAAAGCGTTAGGTCAGGCTGACATGGCACACTGTCCAATAGAAGAAGATCTGGCACAAGTTCCAAGTCACCCTGGGATGAATGTGTGGGCTACTGCCAGCCCCAAAACTTCCTCTACCACCTCCTCTGTAACTTCAACTCTTACAGAATTACCTGACACTGAAAAGTTAAGTGACTTGCCCAGGGTCACCCAACTAGTATGTAGCATGGGTAGGACCTGACCCCTGGTCTTCCTAATTTCAAGGCCAGATACTCTATTCAATATACTGGACCATCATGCCTCAGGAAATGAATTTTCTTTATAAATGTATTATTGTATTTGGTACTGGCTAAGAAATAGAGTGGTAGATCAGTGGAATAGGTTAGGTATTCAAGACACAACAGTCAATGACTATAGTAATCTACTGTTTGATAAATCCGTAGACTCCAGCTTCTGGGATAAGAACTCACTATTTAACAAAAACTGCTGGGAAAACTAGAAGACAGCATGGCAGAAACTAGGCATAGCTCAACATCTTACACCCTATACCAAGATGAAGTCAAAATGGGCACATGATTTAGACATAAAGACTGATACAATCAGCAAACTAGGAGTGCAAGTTTACCTGTCAGATCTATGGAGAAGGGAAGAATTTATGACCAAACAAGACATAGAGAGCATTGTGAAATTCAAAATGGATTATTTTGATTACATTAAATTGAAAAGTTTTTGCACAAAGCCAATGCAACCAAGATTAGAAGGGAAGCAAAAAGCTGGGAAACAATTTTTACAACCAGTGTCTCTGATGAAAGCCTCCTTTCTAAAATGTATAGAGAACTGAGTGGAATTTATATGAATGCCAGTCATTCCCCAATTTATAAATGGTCAAAGGATATCAACAGGCAGTTTTCAGAGGAAGAAATTAAAGCTATCTATAGTCACATGAAAAAATGCTCTGAATCACTACTGATTAGAGAAATGGAAATCAAAACATCACACCTATCAGATTGGTTAACACGACAAAACAGAAAAATTATAAATGCTGGAGAAGATGTGGGAAAATTGGAACACTAATGCATTGTTGGTGGAGTTGTGAACTGATCCAACCATTCTTCAGAGCAATTTGGAACTATGCTCAAAGGGCTATAAAATTGTGCATACCCTTTGACCAAGAAATACCAGTTCTAGGTCTGTATCCAAAAGAGATCATAAAAATGGGAAAAGGACCCACATATACAAAAATATTTGTAGCAGCTCTTTTTGCGGTGGCAAAGAATTGGAAATTGAGGAGATGTCCATCAATCGGGGGAATGGCTGAACAAGCTGTGGTATATGAATGTGAAGCAATACTATTGTGCTATAAGAAATGATGAGCAGGTAGAGTTCAGAAAAACCTGGAAAGACATATATGAACTGATGCTGAGTGAAATGAGCAGAACCAGGAGAACATTGTATATAGTAACAGCCGCACTGTGCAATGACTGACTTAGCCCTTCTCAGCAATGCAAGGATTTAAGACAACTCCAAAAGATTCACGATGGAAAATGCCATCCACATCTAGAGAAAGAACCTTAGACTCTGAATGCACGTGGAAGCATAATATTTGCTCTCCTTTTCTTTTGCTGTTTTGTTTCTTCTTTCTTGTGGTTCCTCTTATTAGCTCTAATTCTTCTTTGCATCATGACTAATGTGAAAATGTGTTTAATATGAACGTATAAGTAGAGCCTACGTCAGATTGCCCACTGTCTAGGGGAGGAAGAGGAGAGGGATGGGGAAAAAATTTAAAACTCAAAATCTTATGGAAGCGAATGTTGAAAACTAAAAATAAATAAACTAAATACATACTAAATAAATAAATGCATTATTTTGACTCAGGAAATAAAAATATGGCTAAGAACATTAAAGTCTCAGCAATAGATCCCTGGTAACCTGTAACTCAGTAGACTATTCGATTCCCAAGTATTTAATAATGATTTATGATGGGCCCAGTAGGGTGCCATGGACTAGGGGGTCTACAGCTAGCCACAGAGGTGCTCCCTAGCTGTCACATGCCTGAGATAAAAAAGGAACTACAAGCATGTCTGCTCCTCCTCCCTATAAATCCAGGATGGGTGTCAAGGCCTAGGTGTTGGTCTTCTATAGAACAGAACCCCTGCATCTCTGAGTTGGAAGGGAATTCAACCTGAACCAGTACAAGGATCTCCTCTAGGGGGCTAACCATAACCCTAACCCATCTACCACATGTGTGACTCATGGTTGTTCAGCCTTTGCTCAGAAAGCTCTAGTGAGGAGAACTCGGCATGTCTTGAGGCAGCATGAGACAGCTTGGACAGCTCTGAATGCTGGCAAGTTTTTCCTTACATTGAGCTGATTTCTGCCTCCCTGCACCTTCCTCCCATCGGTGCTCCTTGTTCTGCCCTCTACAGCGGCTGGAACAAAGTGGATCTCCACATGGCAGGTATGGTTTGACCAGGGCAGAGGCTGACAGGCCTGTCACCTCCTTACTCTGGGAAGCTACAACTCTTAATGTACTTTTCTGATTACCATTCCACACTGCTGACTCTTAGTCTACTCAAACTCTCTTGGCACAGTGGATAGAGCGCTAGGCCTAGACTCAGGAAGACCTAAGCTCAAATACAGTGTCAGACACTTATTAGCTGGACAAGTCACTTAACTTGTTTCCTTAGTTGTCTCATCTGCACAATAGTGATAATAACAACCCCTACCCCCAAGGTTGTTTTGAGGATTAAATGAAGTAATAATTGTAAAACACAGCGCAGAGCCTGGCACATAGTAGTTGCAGTAGAAATGTTAGCTACTATTATTATAATTATTAAGATTATAAATTGTGGCCAAGTTTCCAACCTGTATCTGTAGAAGGCATAACCACACCAAGAGTTCACTCCACCAATGAGGTCTCAAGTCTAGACCTGGGAATCTGGCCAAAGCCTAGCTTTGGGCAGAGAGGGAAAAGGCTGACCTGAGACTACTGACCATACACCTTCCTTTTGCGGGTTCTAGCTGGATGCTTCACATTATGGGAACAGAGTCGTTTGTGGTCTAATTATTAGCAATGGTACCCTTTAAGTCATGTCAAATGGCTTCTCTCTGAGAATTGCTCCCTGTTCACTTAGAGATAGCAGCATGCTAATTAGCTTCTCCACTGGTAATTGCTACTTCAAAGGCCAAAGAGATAAGCCTGGGCAGGAGGAGTGGAAAGAACCATTCACTGCCCCATTTTAAAAGAAAACTTTTTTTTCTACAAAGAAGACTTAGACAAGCATATGTAAGAAGTCTATGGAAGGTATCAGAGAAAATAGAGCCAATGACCATGACAAGGAAGCATTTTCATGAAAAGTCTTTGGCTAACCAAGGCTCCTACACAAGGAGCCTTCTCTTTACAAGCAGTCTGGGAAGTGTCAAAAGACAGGGTTGGGTTGGATGACCTCAGGAAGACCTTCCAGTCCAAAACCTAGGATTCTGTGATCCAGTGGTATCAAAAATGAAAAAAAAACACACACACATATTTGGGTATACATACATATGTGTGTATAAATATACATGTATGTATGTGTTTATATATGTATGTATATGTTTGTATGTCTATCTATATCTATGTCTATCTCTTTCTCTTTCTCTCTCTCTCTCTCTCTCTCTCTCTCTCTCTCTCTCTCTCTCTCTCCCTCTCTCTCTCTATACATATATATATGTATCTAAGAAAAAAGAAGCCACCCACCTTCCAGGGAAGATTCCCATTCTAAGAATAAGTCATTGACTGATAAGATGTCAAGGCCAACCTTATCTGGTCACATTCCTTATCATTTACATTGCTCTTCAGGGCCAATGAAGAATTAGAACTAGCCTTTGGGTAGTCAATCGGTTCCTCCTGGTAGAAACCCCTGTTCTACAATCTTCTCTTCACTGGGGGTGAGAACTTAAGAACCTGATCCTAGATTAAGATTGTTGTTAGTGTGCTTTATATAATGCTTCCACTTTGGGTTGACTGATTCTCAAAATGTAAAATTGCCTATGAATGTCTGTATATGT
The DNA here is from genome assembly GCA_028646595.1 of Phalanger gymnotis. Taxonomy (NCBI): domain Eukaryota; kingdom Metazoa; phylum Chordata; class Mammalia; order Diprotodontia; family Phalangeridae; genus Phalanger; species Phalanger gymnotis. The sequence continues at coordinate 6,585 of JAQQSZ010003181.1, forward strand.
TCATACATGTGTGCATGTATTATGCCATGTGCTAAATTTGGCAAAACCAAGTAGTTTGCTGACAAAGTCAATTTCTGGGTGAAACTGCTAAAAGTGAGGAATTTAGAAAGTGGGATAGGTTCCATCCTGGAATAACCAAATAAAGTATTCCTTCTTTAATGATTGCGCCTAATCATGTGTGTGTGTGTGTGTGTGTGTGTGTGTGTGTGTGTGTGTGTGTTGTGCGTGTATGTATAAATTTTGCTCGGATTTTTGGCAGGCTAAGAAAATTTTGAATAGGGGAGGAAGAACCTGGTTCCATGGAATTTAGTTTAAGTATATGGTTATGGGGAAGGAAGAAAATGAAGGAAGGAAGGAAGGAAGAAAAAAAGAAAGAAAAAGGAAGGAAGAAGAGCTTATATCCCAATATTTTCATCCACTTATAAAAAGCAATCATTTATCTACTTGCGCAAGTTGACAGAATATTAAATATTAAAGAACCAAAGTTAGAGAAGAGCACCTTGTGCTCTGACTCTTCCTGTCAGAACTCCACTGAACAAAAGGAAAGACAGAAAAGCCCCAGGAGCTCATGTTGGTTCTCAAAATGTTCCTGGGGGTTCCCAAAACCCACTCAGGGCTCTATGAGGTCAAAATTGTTTTTAGAATAATACTAAGGCATTTTAATTTTGAAGATGGTAATTATCAATAGATAATAACTCAGATAAACCAAATCATAAAATGGGTAATTTCAATTCTATTAAATTAAAGAGTTTGTACAAATAAAATCAATGTAGCCAAGATTAGAAGGAAAGGAAAAGAACTGGGAAAAAGTTGTTATAGACAATTTCTCAGATAAAGGTCTCATATCTCAAATATATAGAGGACTTTGTAGAATGTAATATGAGGCATTCCCCAATTGATAAATGCTCAAAGGATATAAACAGGCAGCTTTGTGATGAAGAAATCAAAAGTATATATGGTCATATGAAAAATTCTGTAAATAATTATTGATTAGAAAAATGCAAATTAACACAACTTTGAGATATCATCTCACACCTGTAAGATTGGCTAAAATGATAAAAAGAGAAAATGACAAATGTTGGAGGGGATGGAAAAATTGGGACAATAATAATTGTTGGTGGAACTGTGAACTTATCCAACTATTTTGGAGAGTAATTTGGAATTCTGCCTAAAGAATTATAAAACTGTGTATACGCTTTTACTCAGCAATTCCACTATTAGGTCTGTTTCTTCATTAGGAGAAAAAGAAAAGAAGCTATGTGTTCTAAAATATTTATAGCAGCTCTCTTTATGGTGGCAAAGAACTGGAAAGTGAGGGGATGCTTGTTAATTGGGAATGGCTAAACAAATTGTTGTATATGATTGTGATGGAATACTACTATGCTGTAAGAGATGATGAACTGGCTGACTTTAGAAAAAACACAGAAAGACCTGCATGAAATAGTGCAAAGTGAAGTGAGCAGAACCAAGAGAATGTTGTATACAGTAACAGCAACATTGTTCGAAGAATAACTTTGAACAACCAAGTTATTCTGAATATTACAAATGCTCAAATCAACTAGAAAAGGCCTATGAAGGAAGATGCTATCCACCTCCAGTAAAAGAACTCATACATGGAAGTATGAATAGCATGGTTTTACATATATTTATAAATTTTGCGTCAAGTGGTGGCCTTCTCTAGTAAGGGCTGGGGAAGGAGTGAAGGAGAGAGTTCAGAAACAAAGAAATAAATTAAATTAAAGAAAAAAGTCTCAGCTCAAGTCCCACCTTCTGTAAGAGGCCTTGCCCAGACCCAGTTACCAATGATCTCTCTCTCTCTCTCTCTCTGCATTTACTGTCTATATATTTTGTGTACAATTATATACTTACATGTAGTTTGCCTCATTTGAATGTCAGTTCTTTGGGGTTGTGGGAAGACAGACACACTAACATAAATTATTAATGTCATTCTGGAAAGCAGTTTAGAATTATGCAAATGAAGTGATTAAAAAATCCTTACCCTTTGACCCAGATGGATTCCACTAGGAGGTCATTGACAAAAAGAAAGGCTCCATATACACCAAGGTATTTATAGCAGCACATTTTGTGATAGCAAAGACCTAGAAGCAAAGCAGATGCCCACCAATTAGGGAATGGCTAGACAAATTGTGGTACATGAGTATAATGGCATATCGCTGTGCTGTAAGAAATGGCAAAGATGATGAATACTGAGAGGCATTGGCAGACTTGTACATAGAGATGAAGAGTGGAATTAGCACAACGAGGGAAACAATCTACACAATGATTTTTACAGTGATGGAAATGAGAAGTGCAGCAACAGTAAAACACCCCAAACTGAATACTTATGGAAACATAATGACCAAGGTTGGCCCTAAAGAAGAGATTGGAGAAGGTGCCTCCCACTGTTCCTTTGCATAAGTGGGAGACTATAGGTAGGAGATACTGCATATTACAAGACTTCTTTTATAAGTTGCTTAGTTTTGTTGATTTTTTGGTCTTTTTTTTTCCTTTTTTCTTAATTTATTAGAAGGGCTGGCTCTCTGGGAGGGTAAAATGCAATGGAAAGTATAGATGATATGAAAACAAAGGATATTGAGCAAATTTATTTTTTAAAAAACAGAACATAAGCTCCTTGAGGGCAGGGATTATTTTCACTTTTTCTGTTTCTTCAGCACTTAGCACGATGCCTGGCACATAGTAAACCCTTAATAAATGCTTATTGATTGACTGATTAAAAGGGACTTACTTAAGCAGCTATTTTGAGTCAGGTCTTACTGTTTAGATTTCTCAAAGAGCAACTTATTCATTGTAGAATAAATTATACATTGCAGATCTTCACCTCCATACCTTTGGAGAGGCTATTCCTCCCCCATGGAATGCCCTTGATCTTTCCCTTTGCCAACCTGAATTCTACCCATTCTTCGGAGCTAGTTTATAAGTGGTAGATGAAAACTAGGCCTCACTTAGCAAACTAGTGTTTATATTACACGCTTTATTATCCAGTGTGATTCCCCCACCCCCATTAACCACCTGATGATGATTATAACACTCGGTGACAGGAAGCATTACGTGAAAAGATGGGAAATCCTTCTCTGGGCTGCGTAGCTACCCTCCACTGTCTCACATCACCCTCCAGCCAGTGATGTGCAAAAAAGTCAAAGAGAAAAAACTTGAGGTTTTCAATTACATCAAATTTCATTTTCATTTCTTGGACAATTCCGCAGACAAGTGTTGTCTCTAGCTCTCTGTCTCCTTCTTCAGTCCTGATTGGTTCTAGTCTATTTAGTGAGAAGAACACTGGACCCAGGTTCAAATCTTGTCTCTGTTTCTTCTTATTACCTCTGCGACCTCAGAGGCCTTAGTCTCCTCATTGATAAAATGAAGGAGTTGAATTTGAATTTACAACCTAGTTCACAATAATTGGGTGAAAATAACTTGGATTTTATAAGGCACATTGGTTCCACTATCCAGACTACATTACAAAGGAAAACACACACACACACACACACACACACACACACATGCATACATACACACAGACACCATACCACACACATATCCATGCAGGTGAATTCATCTGATGATCAGGCACTATTTCTCTGATGAGTGTTCTATTCTGATCTCACCTCTACCTCTAAATCTGTGATCCTTACTCTTAGAGCCTACCTTCTACCCCCAACCACCTTGCTGAAATAGCTCTCTTAAAGTCATCATTAGCTTTTTTTCTCTTATTTTATTTTTCTCATAACATTCATTTAAAAAATAATTTGAGTTCCAATTTTCTTCCTTCCCTTCTCTCACCCCTCCATGAGAAGGCAAGCAGTTTCATGCATGTGCAGACATGTAAAACAATTTCCATATTAGCCATGTTGAAAAAGAGGACACAGATTGAAAAAAAAATTAAGAAAAAAAAGAAAGTTAAAAAAACATGCTTCAATTTGAATTCCGACTCCATCAGTTCTTTCTCTGGAATTGTCTTAGATCATTGTATTGCTGTGAATAGCTGTCATTCAGTTAGTTATCATGCAATATTGATGTTACTGTGTACAATGATCTCTTGGCTTTACTCACTTTACCTTGCATCAGTTCATATAAGTCTTTCCAGATTTTTCTGAAATCATCTTTCTCATCAATTCTTATAGCAGAATAATATTCTAACACAATTATATATCACAACTTGTTCAGCCACCCCCCAATTGATGGGCTGCTATATTTTTGAACATATATATTTTCTAGCTCCACAAAATAATTTTTGGTAGGCTGATTGGTACTTTTGATCTTCAGGATGTACAATTTGTTGTTTAACTGGGGATTTTTAATTTGGTCTTTTTTTTAAAGTTTTCTTAATTGCATGCTCAATTCATTGATTTGCTCTTTCTCGCTTTTATTGATTTAAGTGTTTAAAGATATGAATTCTCCCCTAAATATTGCTTTGGTTGTATCCTATAAATTTTGGTATGTTGTTTCATTGTTGTCATTCTCTTTTATGAAATTAGTTATTGGTTCCATGATTTGTTCTTTAACTCAGTCATTCCTTAGAATTCGATTATTTGGTTTCAAATTAATTCTAATGTATTTTTTCCATGGCCCTTTATTGAATGTAATTTTTAATCCATTCGGGTCTGAATAGGATGCATATAATATTTCTGCTTTTCTGCATTTGGTTGCAAGGTTTTTATGTCCTAATAAGTGGACAGTTTTTGTGTAGGTGTGATGTACAGCTGAGAAAAGGTATAATCCTTTCTTTTCCCATTGAGTTTTCTCCAGTGGTCTATCATATCTAACTTTTCTAAATTTCTATTCATCTCCTTAACTTCTTTCTTCTTTATTTTGTGGTTAAGTTTGTCTAGTTCTGAGAGAGGAAAGCTGAGGTCCCCCATTAGTATAGTTTTGCTGTCTGTTTCCTTCTGTAACTCATTTAACTTTTCCTTTAAGAATCTGGATCCTGTGCCATTTGGTACATATATGTTTAGTATTGATATTACTTCATTGTCTATGGTACCTTTTAGCAAAATTTAGTTCCTCTGCTTATCTCTTTTAATTAGGTCTCTTTTTGCTTTTGCTTTGACTGAGATCATGATTGCTCATCCTGCTTTTTTCTTAAACTTAGGTGAAGCATAAGATATTCTGTTCCAGTTCCTCATTTTTACTCTGTGTGTGTTTCTTGCAAATGTGTTTCTTGTAAACAACATATTGTTCGATTCTGGTTTTTAATCCATTCTGCTACCTTCTTCCGTTTTATGGATGAGTTCATCTCATTCACATTCACAGTTATGATCACTAACTGTGTATTTCCCTCCATCCTATTATCCCCTGTTTCCATGTATTTTTCTCTCTTTCTTTTTAACTTGTACCTCTTCAAAAGTCTGTTTCATCTCTGACCACTGCCTCCCTTAATCTACCCTCCCTTCTATCAGTCTCCCACCTTTTCTCTTATCCTCTTCCCCTCCTACTTCCCTGTAGGTTAACATAGATTTCTAAACCCAACTGAGTGTATATGTTATTCCTTCTTTAGACAGTTCTGATGACAGTAAAGTTCAAGCACTGCCCACCACCTCCAACCCCCACTTTCTCCTCCACTATAAAAGCTGTTCCTTCCATGCCTCTTTTATGTGAGGTAATTTCCTCCTCTTCTTCTCCCTTCACCCTTCTCCCAGTGCATCCTTTTTTTCTCACCTCTTAATTTTATTTTTTGAAATCATCCCATCATGGTCAACTTATATCCATGCTCTCTGCTTATGTATGCTTCTTCCAACTGCCCTAATAATGATAAAGTTCTTAGGAATTACAAGTATCATCTTCCCATATAGGAATGTAAATAGTTTAACCTTATTGAATCCCTTATGATTTATTTTCCTGTTTACCTTTTTATGCTTTTCTTGAGTCTTGTATTTGAAAATCAAATTTTCTATTCAGCACTGGACTTTTCATCAGGAATGCTTGAAAATCCTCTATTTCATTAAATATCCTTCTCCCCAAAAAAGTATTATATATTTGGTTTTGCTAGGTAGGTTATTCTTGGTTGTAAGTCTAGCTCCTTTGCCTTCCAGAATGTCATATTCCAAGCCCTCCAATCCTTTAATGTGAAAGATGCTAAAACTTTTGTGATCCTGACTGTGGCTCCACGACATTTGAATTGCTTCTTTCTGGGTGCTTGAAATATTTTCTCCTTGACCTGGGAGTGCTGGAATTTGGTTATAATATTCCTTGGAGTTATCGTTTTGGGATCTCTTTCTCGAAGTGATTGGTGGATTCTTTCAATCTCTATTTTATCCCCTGGTTCTAGAAATCAGGGCGGTTTTCCTTAATAGCTTCTTGAAAGATAATGTTTAGGCTCTTTTTTTGATCATGGCTTTCAAGTAGTCCAATGGTCTATTCAGTAATGGTTAAATGATCCTTCTCTAGCTCATTTTACAGATGAGGAAACTGACACAAACAGGGTTAGTGACTTGCCCAGGGTCACATGGCTAATAAATGTCTGAAACCAGATTTGAACTCAGGTCTTTCTGACTCCAGACTTGGCACTCTGTAGTTAAACAATCTCTCCTCAATCTGTTTTCTAGGTCAGTTGTTTTTAAAGTGAGATAGTTCAAATTTTCCTCTATTTTTAATGCTTTTGGCTTTGCTTTGTTGTTTCTTGCTGTCTCATGGAATCATTAGTTTCCACTTGCCCAATTTTAATTTTTAAGGAATTATTTTCTTCAGTGAGCCTTTGTACCTCTTTTTTCCATTTGGCCAAGTCTGCTTTTTAAGGAATTCTTTTCTTCAATGAATTTTTGTCCCTCTTTTACCATTTGGTCTATTCTGTTTTTTAAGGTGTTATTTTCTTCAGGATTTTTTGTGCCTCTTTTACCAAGCTTTTGAATCTCTTTTCATGGATCTCTTGCATCATTGTCATTTATTTTCCCATTTTTCTCTGCCTTTCTTATTTTATTTTGAAAATAATTTTTAGCTTTTCCAGGAATTCTTGTTGGACTTGTGTCCAATTCAGATTTTTTTTATTGGTTATAAAATCACATTTTATTCATTAAAACAGATTACATTCTCAAAGTCTCTTCTATAAAATATTTCCACGGTGCATCTATTAGGTTAAAAAGTTCTTTTATTGATATGATATATGCAAAAGTTAATTTTTCATTTAAGACCCACGTTTTAAATAGCAACATTCCTCTAGTAATGCCAGGACCATGGGACATTACAACTTTCTAAATATCAACTTTTTAAAATTTTTTTTAATTTTTAGATTGCAACAAACAGTTCTACATAATTTTGGGTTCCAGATTTTCTTCCCTCCCTCCCCAAGAAGGCATAGAGTCTCATATAACTTCCCGGTATAACTAGGCATTGAATTAATTTATACATTTTGTCATGACTCGTGAGAGAGAGACGAAACAGAATCAAAAAAAAAAAAACAGGACCCAACAACAAATACCAAACAGAGAAGAAAAAAAAAGTGGAGGGGAAAAAGGCGAGAATGAAGTGTGCCTCGATTTGCATTCATACTTCATAATTCTTTCTCTGGATGCAGATAGCCCTCTCCATCATGAGTCCTTTGGAGCTGTCTCTGCATATTGTGTTGCTGAGAAGAGCAAAGTCTGTCAGGGTTAGTCATCACAGAATCAATATATCTGTGGTTGTGTATAATGTTCTTCTGGCTCTGTTCCGCTCACTCAACATTATGCCGTGTAGGTTCTTCCAGGTTGTTATGAAGTCCGTATCATCCCCACTTCTTATAGCACAGTAGTATTCATATACCACAGCTTGTTCAGCCATTCCCCAATTGATGGGCATCCCTTTGATCTCCAATTCTTAGCTACCACGAAAAGAGCCGCTATAAATATTTTTGTACATATGGGTCCTTTTCCCACTTGTGTGATCTCTTTGGATACAATCCTAGGAGTGGTATTGCTGGGTCAAAGGGTATGAACATTTTTATAG
>JAQQSZ010003182.1:0-14521 GCA_028646595.1 Phalanger gymnotis
CCGCCGGGGTCACCCCCCCCCCCCACCCCACCCCCGTCTCTCTTTTGGAAGCAGGAACTAATTCCCCTTCGGGTCAGTGGGGTCCCCAAGGCATAAGCTTTGTGGATGTGGTTTGGAACAGGCCCCTCAGAGGATAAGGGAGTCCCCGGAGCACGTTAAATTGGAAGCCCTCCAGCCCTTAAGCTGGGGCCCGATTTACCAGGACTTTGGCCCTATGACCCCAGCCCAAGTCCCGCCCCTTCCTGGTTGCCGAGGCGACGGCGGTGGCGTCCCAAGATGGCGTCGCTGCTGCCAGAGACTCTCTTCGAAGCCGGCGGACAAGGCCCGGCGCCGAGTAAAGATTACTACCAGCTGCAGATAACCCGGTCCCAGGCGAGTGCAAACCGCGGAACGCCCACCCGGGCCACTTTCCCGTCCCCGCTCGACCCCACCCCAGATCCGGTCCCCCGACGCGGCCCGAGTCGGCCGGAAGCTCCCTAGCCCTAGCTCCGAACAACCGCACGGACTCCCTCGGTCATATCCCAGCCGAGGCAGAGGCCCACGGGGACCGCCTCGGCCCTGCCTCGGGCTCGCCCCGGCCTCCCTCCTCCTCACCCCCACTTGCCTGCAAGCCTCGGCCCACAATAGGAAACGAGGAGAAAGACGGAGCAGAGCCAGTCACTGAGCGTCCCGTGGGGAAGCCGGGCAGGGGGTGGGTCCAGGGCCCCGAGTCTGCGCGGGCACCCAGTGGCCGGAGCAAGTTTTGAACTCTTCACTCGAGCGTTTACGCCTCCGGCCGCCCGGGTCAGAACTTCCGGGTTCCCCTGATGGGGGTGGGGGGTTGGGGCGGGGGGCGGTGCTGGAGAGTGAGGGTGGTGGAGGGAGCTCGACTTACCTGTCTAGGGCGCAGACCCTCTCCCGGGGCAGGCTGGGAGTGAGTTGGGCTGGAAAAATGTTTCAGCTGCTCAGCAGTGTCAGCTCCACCCATAATGACATCTGCTTCTCAACAATGTGACCGAGGATTGGATTGTCGGGGGAGTGCGGGACCCACCCCGCCGCCGCCGCCGGCGGGGTCACCCCGCTCTTTCATTGTTTATCTCGGCCCTGCTGGGTTCGGGCTTATTGTGCCGAGGCATGGAGCGTGGGGCTCTGGCCGCGGAGGCTGGGGCGCACCCCCCGCCTGCCCTGCGGCGGGCCCCCAGTGGGTTCTGGGGCTGGGACATGGACCTGGAGCCGGGGGCAGATCGGGAGTCGCCCTCCGTGGGGGGAGGGGTGCCGCTGCAGGGGGCGGGGGAAGAGGAGGCGGAGGTAAAGCCCCCTTTATTCTATTCTTCTAAACTGTAAGGAGAAGGGAAGCTCCCTGAGGGCAAGGCCAGGGGTTGAGGATCCTAAAGCGCGGGCCCCCTCCCCCACCCAGCGCCGGGTCCGGGGTATTGCACCCTCTAGGCACGAGTCCGTGGGGATTGAAGCGGGGGGAGGGGGCCGGGGTTTACTTAGCCCAGGTTAAAATGACTCGCAGGTAAATTGGAGTGCCGTAGACGTGTTCAGAAAAGAGAAACCATAGCAACGTTTTAATTATAGAGTATCTTCCTAGAGCTCCAAGTTTGAAAATTCTAGTTTCTCTTATGTTGAATGTGTTTTTAAAACTTTTTAAAATTTTGTTAAAATTTGAACAAATTTTATTTGTTAAAGATTTGTAGGAACCAAAAAAATAATGGATTTCTAAACCAGAAAAACATTTGTACATCAAAAAAAAAAGTAACCCTTATATTCTTATTGTGTCCTCGAATACAACCCTTTCACTCTTGGTTTGGAAGAAAATCACTACTTTAAATATGTAATCATTTTCAGACAGGCCCAATTTCCTGTATGTAGGAGGTGCTCAATAAATGAACAGAGGAATCCAAATATCCGAGGAGTAGCCAGGCATAAATCACGCGTGGAAGAGATTAGATTTAAACTTTCCTTGATGACTTAGATTCTTTCAAAAAGATACATTGTGTGAATTTCCCTTGTTTTTTCTCCAAGGCCTATTTCCAGCAGTTTCTAAGTATTCAAAATGAATCCCTTCAATTTTGAGGATCCCTTCAGTTTTCTTGACATTAGGCCTTAATAAGCTGAAAACTCAGATATTGAAAAGCAGAGACCCTCCTACTGTCAGCAGCATACCACCTCTGCTATATACTGCAGTGAAATGGGTATGCATTGGATGTTTTCTTCCCTTGTTTCTACAACAACGCAAGAGAACATAAACCTCTTGTAGACTATGCATATTTTTAGCTCTACGTATTGCCCCAGGTCCTAACCCAGTGCTGGGCAAAAAGTAGGCTATTAATAAATGTTCCTGAGGAGGCAGGTTGCATAGTACATACAGTGCTGGACCTGGGTTCAAATTCCTCTTCTAACATTTACTAGCTCTGTAACCTTGGGCAAGTCATTTAATCTCTCTGAGTCTCAATTTTTTCATCAATGAATTGGAAATCATAGATTTAGGGCTGAAATGGCCCAACCGTCTCATTTAATAGTACTTAACTCACAAAGTTGATTCGAGGCTCAAATGACATTGTAAGAAGAGTTTTGCAAACCTTAAAGAGCTATGTGTCAGTTCTTTTTATGATACATCTTATCTGTCATCCAAACAATCAGAAAACTCAAATAATGAGCTTTTGCATTGCACTTTTGTGAATGAGAAAAATTATAAACATCCCAATATGTTATATTTTAAAATGTGACTTGTGGTATAGCCTATGTTCAGTATAGATTCATCTTAATCTTTTACACCTTTTTCATTCATATTACAATAATTGATGTTCTTAATAAATGCTTTTAGAGTATGTGTAAATATACATAAATTAAATATATACATATATGACATGTATACTTGTATAGACATTCCAGATTTTCTGAGACAGTTATAGTTTAAAAGTTGATTATGATAGGAGGTGATAAAGCTGATAAAAAAAAAGCAATCCTTTATCAGACCAAATTTACTGATCCAGAAAATATAGTCTATTAACTTTTAACCAAACATTCACAAATAGTCAGCCTAAGTGGACATTTATTGTACCTAGTGCCATGGTTACCTGTTGAATGATTTAATATAAGGGAGGAGGGGGGAAGGGGCTATTGCCATGGTTATGCTTGCCTTATTCCTTTTAATCAGTTAATAGATACATATTTAGTATATATATACATATATGTATATGTATACATACATATATGTGTATGTATATCTATATATCTATATATACCTATACTGTGTGAATATATATATATTTTATATATATACATACATATATATATATCACTGTAAGTACTATGGAGGATATCAGGATATATAAGGTATGGTCCCTGTCCCCAGGAAAGTTTGCAGTCTAGTCGGAGAAGACAAGCTATACATAAAAATTTAACTCTTGAATTGTTATTTACAACAGTCCCTTAAAAAAAATCTTCCAAGGCAGTATCTAGTTGCAAAATTAAGAGTATACACAATAATACGTTAGCAATACGTTTTGGCTCAATTCAGAAGCTACCCCCTAAAAGAACCCTTTCTTGATTCCCCACTACCACCAATTATTCATATTCTCTGCCACAAAATATGTGTGTGTGTGTTGTATTTGCTCATTGTATACATGTTGTTCCCACACCTTCCCAGCAGACTATTTTCATTTTTGTCTTTGTATCCCCAGCACTTAGAAAGTATCTGTCACCCAATCATTAATAAATGTTTGTTGAATTAAATTGAGAGAAAGAAAAAATCACTTTGCTCTAAGGTAATTAAGAAAGTCATGACAAAGAAGATAGTTTCAAAGACTTTTACTGATGTACTTAAGAACCAATATTTTTTTTTTCCTATTGAAATCAAAATGTCACTTTCATGTCATTTCTTCATTGTTAAAATGAGGCTAATAATAGCACTTACTTCCCAGGGTGGTTTTGAGGATTAAACGAGATCAGTTATGTTCAGTCCTGTATAAACTTTACATAAGCTATGTAAATGCTAGCTGTTATTTACTATTGTTATATTACAACAGAAGTAATCTATGTTGAATAAGTTTAGTGAACAGCATCCGAATCCTCATACTTGTAGCAAATGTTGTGAGACATATCCTCACTCCCCCTCCCACTTACCAGTCAAGTCCTCGTAGAAGGGCTGCTAGGTCCCTTCAGTGCACTAGGTACAGCCTTGAGGATTTAGGGGGTTGTCTTTTCTAATACTGTAGCTCACAAGCTACACAAGATTCTTGTCATAATTGTTGGTATCGTTTACTTAGCCAGATTCAATTAGTTTTTAGAAAGATCTAGTTACTGAGATGATATAATGAGAACAGTTGGTACTAAACATCCCACCCAAAACCTACCAGTCATTGGGAGGGAGAGAAGGATGTATGGGGTACTCAGGAGGACTGGCCCTTCTGGTGTGAGGGCTTGCCAAGCCCTTTTCAGTGCTGTTCATCCACCTTTGGTGTCTACCTAATTCACCTGATTCTCACCTGTGGCTCCAAGAAGCTGTAGTGTGCACAGTGGCCACGCTCCAATAACAATTTATTCCAGTGGCCTTGAAGGTGCTGTGGAGAGCTCAGAACTTAGTCGGGCATCGAAGACAACAGAGTCATCCACTGCCATCATCAGTCTTCTTGACTTTTGTCCTGCCACTGGACTTTTATGGACTGTAATGACTCTGGAAGATAGAGTGAGGCTGACAACTTTATGCAACTCTGCCTCACTTAAATCCAATTCATGAATAAGTCAAGACATTACCATGATGTCATTGGTCCTCTTTGAAAATGAAAAATAAACAACAAGGGAAGGAGGGCAGACAACCACTAAGGTGGAAGTTAAAGTACCCTATTTAACGTTTATTCATCCATGCCACTCTCATGGGTTTGGCACTGGCCTTTGATTTGGTAGAATACCCACAGGAAGTAACTAAGCTTCTTCAGCCACTCCCAACGCTTTTTCTGTACAGTGGAATTCCAGTTCAGTTTACACTCCAGAAATAAATTGATCAAGGCCTTTTAATCCTTAGTTTGAACACCTGTGACTTTATTCCCATCCATTCGGATATAAGGGCAGGCATACTCACTTGACCCTACCATTATATAGTAAACTTATAGAGCTTAAAAAATAGTAGACCTAGCACATATTGGGCCTTTCTTGTTAGAATGTAAGCTTCTTGAAGGGAGACATTTTATTCCTTGTATTTTTGTCCCCTAAAGCCTAGCACAGTGCCTGACACATAGTAGGCTCTTGATAAATGCTTGTGGGTTGGTCAATTCCAATAATTTTTCAGACATGTGGAACCTATTCTATATGGTATGATCTGCTACAATTGATAATGTCAAGTCATATATCAAGGCTTACTGTATGTGCCCTTAGCATTACACAAAATGTTGGGCTAATTTCTACTTAGCACCTAGCCATTCCATAATCACTAAAATAGTAGAAGGTACATCCATAAGGCTTCATCTTATTTGACTGCTTTTACTGAGCCCTATTCAAGGAAGCAGTAAAGTAGTGCCCAGCCGGTTTAAAATAGCTCTGGGTTCATCTGAGAAATCCTTTCAATGCAGTAGGCCATGGCACCCATCAGAAGCACATGAAACATCCATCAGCTGCTGTAGTTGGACGAACTGTGCTTTTGAAGTACAGAAACTGCCTTCAAATTTGTAAGAGTCTTGGCAAGCCTGAAGACACTGAGGCCACTACCAGCCTGCACCAGGGAAGCCTTTACACAACTGAAAACATTCATCAGCCAGAGGAAACCGAAAACTCGCTGAAATTTGACTCAAGAAATACGCTCACCAGTCATATGCTGATGGACAGAAATAGAAAACCAGATCCAGAATATCAGAATGTGCTCAGAGAGACTGGGAGACAGGATATGGTGTCAGCAGAGAATCCATCTCCAGCCCCCATTGGAAGGGCTAGGGAGCCTATGCTTTCACTGGACAGATCACATCCTCTTCATAAAAAGGTTCATCAGTATCCCCCCTGGGCCACACACACATTAAATAATGAGGCAGTTATAATAACAGCTAAATCAAATCGTAGATCAAATGGGATAAAGGCAAAGTACTTTGCAAACCTCAAAGCACTACATAAGTGTCAATTATTGTTATTATTCCTGTTCTAATAAGAGAATTTTGCTTTTCTTAAAGGGAAAGATCTAGTTCTTACAATATGGGGCTAATAAAATAGATGAAGGAATAGTTGTAGAATTTCAAGAATATTTTACCCCATCCACACATGCCCTTAAGGAGCTATGTTCTTTGTAATCCAAGATGATGAAACTTTTGAGACAGTCAAAAGGCAAACAGGAACCACATTACTAACTGGAATTCACATTTAAATAGTGCTTGGGCAGCTGGGTGGTGTTGTGGATAGAGTGCCAGGCTTGGAGTCAGGAAAACTCATCTTCCTGAGTTCAAATTTGGCCTCAGACACTCACTAGCTGCGTGATCCTGAGCAAGTCACTTAACCCTGTTAAGTATTAATCCTCATCTGTAAAATGAGCCGGAGAAGGAAATGGCAAACCTCTACAGCGTCTTTACCAAGAAAACCCCAAATGGAGTCATTAAGACTTGGACATGACTGAAAAACAACTCAACTATAATGCTTTAAGTTTTACAAAGTATTTTACCCAAATTTTTTATGAGACTTACTGAAGAATATCTCTTATCTGCCTTGGTACACATTTGTTTATTCTCTCTTTCTATTTGTACTCATTGGGACCTAGTTATACGATATGCCCTTTATATTGTATAACTAGGTCCCAATGAGTACAAATAGTGAATCCCTTGAAGTGATTGCATTATTCAAATTCACACTACATATTTCCACTGACTGGAACCACAATTACCATATTTTACATTAAGTAAAACTCTAAATGGTATAAAAACACACAACCATGTATTTATTATTTGTACTTATTGGGACATAGCCATGTCCTTGCAGATATAATGATGTAGAACTTAGTTGCTAAAAAAGAGTTATCAAAAATAAGTCAGGGGAAAGAAGTTTCTGTTGATTTGATTTGCCCCTCAATTGAGCTGACAGAAGCCTAAATAAAGGGAACAGATTTTCCCATAGACCAATTTGTGTGTGACACAAACAACTGTAGAATTTGTGGCTTAATGAATATATAGCTATACATGTGCATATATTTACATATATACACACACATATGGAGAGAGAAGGAGAGATCAAGCTGGTAATATGAAGTGAGTGCTTGCTAGCTTTGGGATTAGAAGAACTCAGTTTTAAATCCAGATTCTGCTACTTTACTACCTTCAGAAGGCTGGGCAAGTCTCAAATTCTCTGGGCCTCATTTGGTCATGTCTAAAGCAAGGGGCTGCCGAGACGGTCTCTAAGATCCCTGCAGCCTCATATGAGCAGTCCGTCCTCCACGGTCGTCATTCTGCTGAAGCCGCTCTCTTCATCAGGAACCTCACGGCGCCTCATCAGCGCTCACCCTTCGGGACCTCTGCGAGGCGTCTGAGCGGCTTTCTGTGGACTCTGTGCTCCGGGTTCTCCCAGCGCGTGTCCCCGTGGCTGGCCGCTCCTCAGCGGCCCTTTTCGGGGGCTCTTCACGCCGTCCTCCCTCTTCTCTCCCGCCGATCTCATCAGCGCCCCTGGCTCAGTTGTCATCGCCAGGCGGACGATTGCCGCTGTCTGTATCCAGCCCTGGCCCCTCTTCAGAGCGCCTCGAGAGCAGGGCCTTTCAATAAAAAACGGCAAGAAGACGTAAAGTGACCAGGAGGGGGCGTGGGAGGTTATACATCCATGCACATGTAGATAGGTAGGCGTGCAATGCCATATGTATATTGACACACACATGTGCACACCCCCACATACATCAATGTCAACATGCACTTCTAGCCATGCCTATGTATGCGATACACACATATGTGTCAGTGCACATGTATATTCAAACACACGTCCCTGCACATGTATCAACACACATTTATACACGTACTCACTTGTGTCAATGTATATACATACATCAGCATATATACCCATACCTATAAACCAACATACATAGACATGCACATACATCAGTCAAATGCATATATGCAGATTTGTCCACAAACATGTATGACATACATAATACACATATGACTTGTGCTATTATACACATACACATATCAACATACATATATACATATCAGTATCAGCATACATATACGTAACACACATATATAGGAATCAACATCTATACATATGTAAGTTGATAACTTGAGGGGGTGATGGGATAAAATGAGTTTGTTTTGGGAGGTTTTTTTTTTTTTAAAGAATGGGAAATTGCGGGAATGTTTTTAGATAGCAGTGAAGGAAGTGATAGATATGGAGACATTGAAGATTAGACAAAGGGAATAGGAACATGAAGAGAAGGGGATGGATTGCAGACTTAGGGAGAAGGGCCACCATTTCATTAGCCACTGGAGAAAAGGGGAGAAAAGAAGGTGTGACATCAAGAAGTACTGAAGTATAGAATTGGGGGGAAGAGGGAGAACAGTATAAAATAGTTTCTGTTCATGAAGTGACGTCATCTGCTGGGACCGGGTCAGACAGGCCCTGTGGTTCAGACTTGGAATCAGGATGAAATTGGATAGTAAAAAATCATTTAACATTTCACAAAAAGGTTTCCAATACCATCAGCAGACTGATTCGGTCGGCACAGCACCCAGTTACCCGCCCGAACCAAGCCCAAGGAGCCATTGAGGCCTCCTGACCTGGGCTTTTACACTTTTCCGAATCATAGAACTAGGAAACTATGCCAGTGGTTCGAGCCTTAGTCCCCTGCACCTTGAGCACAATTCTTTGCTTTTTGGAGAAAAACTAGCCTAACCTGCGTGAGGGTAAATGCTGCTTCCACCACAGAAGAAAGGGTCACTTTAGTAGGCTTAAAAAAAGAAGAGGCTTAAAACAGTATTGACCAGTTCTGTCTTGGTCTTATCTCGGACATTCTTCCTCCTAGATAAAATTTGAAGTCCCTACAAATCACAGCAAGGACCTTTGTGCTCACTGGCCTGTATTCTGAATGCTGGATATCCTTCTGGGGGCTTTGGAAAGCCCACAAGTGTGGGGGGCCCTCACTTCATCCAACAGCTGCTATGCATTCTTTCCTGCATACTTCCCCCAGGGCCTTATTTCC
The DNA here is from genome assembly GCA_028646595.1 of Phalanger gymnotis. Lineage (NCBI taxonomy): Eukaryota > Metazoa > Chordata > Mammalia > Diprotodontia > Phalangeridae > Phalanger > Phalanger gymnotis. The sequence continues at coordinate 9,137 of JAQQSZ010003182.1, forward strand.
CCATAAAGAGTCCACGGCCCTGTGGAAAATCTTTTCTGTGGCTCCCTCATTCCTGGGTATTTCCAAAAGTAATCATCTTTGTGAGGGCCCATAATTGATCAGCCCTGTCCCTTTTACTTACCCCCACCAAAATCTAGACTCCCTGTAACCTCCTTCCTGGATATAATGAAGGAAAAAAATACTCCTTGATTTTCCAATCACTTATCCCTTTTTTAGGGAATTTGTGAAACTATAGGGACATTCAAGGCCAGAATTGTCTAGCTCCTTGTCCCTGCTACCACATGAGGAATAAAAGTGACTTTCTGTTTGAAGCCACGACACCTACCTCTCCACTAGCCCTGCCCACAACTTTAGCCTGCAGCCCATCATGGGCAAGACAGACCAATTGACCCCTCAAGTTTACAGCCCTCAGCTGTCCCTGGGCCTAGAGACCCATCTTAGTCCTTTCTAGCTGGTCAGAAATAGTCACTTAATTCTATGTTATTTCTCATATGTTGCTCTCACACAATATTTGGAATCTTATCTAGGTACAAACTTATTAATGTGTATAGAGCAGCTGTTGGCTCAGCAGACCCGGGACTGGATCCAGAGCCAGGAAAACCTGATTATCCCATTGCAGACAATTCTCAGCTGTCTATATCCAGCCCTAGTCTCTCTTCTGAGCTCCTTGAGAGCAAGGCCTGTTGGACAAAAAATTACAAGAGGACATGAAGTGAACAGAAGGAGGGGAAACAGAGGTTTCAAGTGTAAACAACTTTTGAAAAAAAGTTTATTGACATACATACATATATAAAATCCAGCCTCAGACATGGGGATAATAATAGCACCTACCTCACACAGTTGTAAGAATCAGATGAGATAATATTTGTACAGCACTTAGCCTGGTGCATAGTAGGTGACATAGAAATACTTAGTCTCTTCCCCTCTTTACCCATAAAGAACCCACTTCCCCCTTCCTACCCCATATTTGGGGTGAATCATTTTTGTTTTTTTCTTCTCTGGTATTCAGTTTAGTATGTTTTCTGCCTAGGATTTTGGAGATCTTCCTCTAAACCTTAATCACTATACCAAGTACTGTTTCAATAGCTCCCTAACTTGTCTCCCATGCCTCCAGCTTTTCCTGCTCCTAATCATTATATACCCCACTGTCAGATTAATCTTCCCAAAATACAGCTGTGAACACAAAATCTCAGAGTGGAAGGGGCTTCAAAATTCATCTGGTTCAATCCATACCTGGGTAGAAACCCCTTTTACAAAACGCAGAAGGAAAAGCTTCCATTTGAACACCTTTAGCGACAAGGAACTCTCTACCTTCTAAGACAATGTGTTCCACCTTGGGACAGATGTCATTGTTGTAGTAGGTTGGGGATGAATTTGTAGCAAAGGTGAGAAGCACCAGTGTTTATCTCTCTTCAAAATATTTAGGCCGTCTTTGGGCTGTGACAACAGGAAAGAAGTACCAGGCTGTGATGACGGTGAGAAGCAACAACTGTCCCATTACTGACTCTTAGACCAAACCATTGTGTTTGTGTTTCTAGGGAAAGAGTGGGCAGTCCTGGCTCTGAACGGCCCCTGAGTTTCACTGATTCTCTCAAAAAGGGACCATCCTAAGGTAGATGGGCCTCCTTCCCTGGATAAGCCCTTAGGAGGGGATTCATGCCCCTGAGACAAATTTCAAAGGACTACCAATGACTTTATGAACCTATCTTGCCTTAAATAAATAAAACTTCCCTCCCGAAGCTTAATTGTAGGATGATTTTCCTTCTGTTGCTTGGCTGCTCCCACCTGCTGATCCTGGTTCTGTCCTCCACCCTTGCTAGGATCAAGCAAAAAACCAGCCGCCTCTCCTCTGACAGCCCTTCGAAGACTTTGAGACAATTTTACTTTTTCTTCATAATACACGCCCCCACCTGGTTCTTTCAAACAAAAGGTTTGAGTTTCCTTCACAGTCCTGGTCACTGCCTTCTGCATAGGTTTTCAACATCCTTCCTAAAATATCTCCAGATGCTCCACAGGCGAAGGGGTCCTCACCCAAGCACGGCCTCAAGACAATCAGCAGCTCCGCCAGCACGAATGGAGCCTAAAACAGAATTCGCCTACGCGTGACATAGTTTTAATTCATTTTGAATTAATGGATTGTTAGGACATAGGAGTATGCTAACATAATCCCGTACATCCTAACATAAAAGAGATTATGAAGGACCAGCCAAGAAACTGTCAGGAATAATGGAAAATGTGTGGGATTGTGTGAAGATAGATTGTTAGGGCTGCAAGCAGTCAACCAAAGCCCCAAGGTCTTTTTTCACATGCACCGATATCTAGCTCATCTCCCTTAGTCTGTACTTGTGTCTTTTTTAACTTGAGTTCAGATCCAGTACTTTACCTTTATCCCTGTTACATTTCATCTTATTATTTGATCTGTCATTCTAAGCTGTTTGGATCTTTTTAGCTCCTAATTTTCCCATCCAACATGCTATTCATGTATTTACTCACCTACACACCAAACTGCACATCAACCACAACTTTGGTCATTATTCCATCTATGATTTCATCCAAATTATTTATTTTAAATTGTTATAATAAAGCCGGGGGCATCATTCGGTGGAACCCCAGCAGACATCATATTAATACCAGTTCATTAATTACCATTCTTTGGAGCTGGTCTTTAACTAGCTCTTTATCCCTCTATTATTAAAGGACCTCCATCTGATCAGTCAGTCAATTATTGACCTCCTGCTATGTGCCAGGCACCATTCCAGCCCCTAGGGATACATAAAGAAAAATTAACAGCCCCTACCTTTAAGAAGCTTCAGGGGGACAAAACGTAAGTGTATGTATGCATATACATATGTATGTGTATGTACTCTGTGTATATGTACATGTATATATAAAGTACATGTGTGTATGTATGTGTGTACGTACATGTATATAAAGTACATACAGACTACAATATATACAAAATAAAGATAGTTTGGGGAAGGGGCTAACAATTTAAAGAATCAGGAACGTCTTCTTATAGAAGGTTGTGTTTGAACTGGGTCTTAAAGGAGAATACAAATTTTTAATCATTTTTTCCAACTTCATATATATATATAGACAAAGAGAGAGAGAGAGACAATTTTTAACATTCAGTTTTGCAAAATTTTGAGTTCCAAATTTTTCTCCCTCCCTTCCCTCCCCTCTTCCTAAAATGGTAAGCAATTTGATATAGGTTATACATGTGCAGTCATGTAAAACAAATATTTCCATATTAGTCATGTTGTATAAGAAGAAACAAACCAAAAGGGAAAAAAAAACCTTGAAAAAAATAAAGTGAAAGTAGTATGCTTTGATCTGCATTCAGAGTCCATCAGTTCTTTCTTTGGACAGGGATAGCATTTTCTATCATGACTCTTTTGTAATTCTCTTAGATCATTATATTGCTGAGAAGAGCTTAGTCATTCATAGTTGATTATCATACAGTGCTGCTGTTCCTGTGTACAGTGTTCTCCTGGTCCTGCTCATTTCACTTTGCATCAGTTCATATAAGTCTTTCCAGGTTTTTCTGAAATCTGCCTGCTCATCATTTCTTATAGCATAATAGTGTTCTATTACATTCATATACCACAGCTTGTTCAACCATTTCCCAATTGATGTGTATCCCCTCAATTTCCAACTTTTTGCTACCACAGGAAGAGCCGCTATAAATATTCTTGTGCATGTAGGTCCTTTTCCCTTTTTTAATGATCTCTTTGGGATATAGACCTAGTAGTGGTTTTGCTGGACCAAAAGTATGCAGTTTGGTTGTTCTTTGGTCATAGTTCCAAACTGCTCTCCAGATGGTTGGATCAGTTCACAGCTCCACCAACAGTGCATTAGTGTCCCGGTTTTCCTACATCCTCTCCAACATTTATCATTTTATTTTTCTGTCATATTAGCCAATCTGATATGTATGAGGTAGTCCCTTAAGAACAGGAGTTCTAAGAAGTGAAAATGAGGAAGGGAAGGCATTCCAAGAATGGAAAACAGAGAAGAGCATAAAGATACTGTCACATATGACTGAAGGCAAGAATGCAGAAAGAGGAGTAATCTATAATGAGGTCAGTGACAGATTATGAAGGTTTTTTAATCCCAAACGTAAGAGTTTCTCTCTAGGAACAGAACTCCCCAATAGGGACCATATTTGGAGTTTCTTGAGTAGAAGAGCGACATAGTTGGATTTACAATTAGGAAAAAATCATATTTTCAGCTGTGGAAGATGGAGTGAAGGGAAGAAAGGCTTGAGCAGGGTGACCAGTTCTGAGGCTATTGCAGTAGTCCAGCCAAGAAGTGATAGGAGCCAGAACTAAGGTGTGGCTATGTGAGTTATGAGAGGGGTCAGATGCAAAAGGTGTTGGGGAAGATTTAGCAAGTGACTAGATATGTGGTGTGAGGGAAAAGTAAGAAACTGAGAAGATGGAGATTGTAAACCTGAGAAACTGAGAGGACTGTGGTACCTTGATAGGAATAAAGAAGTTTGGAAGAGGAGTAGGATTTGGGCAAAAGATGAGTTCTGTTTGGACATTTTGGATGTGAGATGCCTATGGAACATCCAAGGATGAGGCCTGGGAAAAAAGACCATCATGTTTGGCAATTTATAATAGAGTATTGGTAGTTTTGGAGACAGCAATTTCAGTTGAGTAATAGTAGAAACATGAAGGAGAGCAGTGTAGGTCGAGAAGAGGAATTGAAGGCAAGAAGTAGAGACCTCTTTTTTTCTGGAGTTTGTCTGAGGAAGCGGGGTGGAGATAGAGAATGCTAATTTAGAACACTTCCACAAGGATGCTACAAAGAGACTGCTCTGCCAAATTCAGTTGGGTGTATGCTGGGTATTTGTATGTATTGAAACAAAATTTATTAATACATTTTTTTAGGTAAGTCAATAAGCATTTATTAAACACCTACTATGTGCTCGGCAATATGCTGAGTGCTGGTAATGCTAAGAAGTAGAGAAACAGCCCCTGCCATCAGGGAGCTCACAATTCAACGTAAAGGGGAACACAACATGGAAACTGTGTGCAAAGTATATACAGGATAAATGAGAGATGATCTCAGAACCTGGGGGGATCTTACAGAGGATGGAATTTTAGCTGACACCTAAAAGAAGCCAGGAGACAGAAGTCAAATGCCCAAATGAAATCCAGGTATGCTGCATCTAGTAGGATATATCCTTGATCTACCAGTACAGACACTACCCAAAAAAGAAATGAGGTGAATCTGGCATGTCTTCTCCTTGAAGAACCATGTCAGTTTGTAGATATCGCCACCTTCTAAGAGCTCATGAATCATCTCAAGAATTTTGCTAAGAATCCAATTTCAGATTTGGACACTTGGGAGAAGAATACGACTTCTTCCCCCTTTGGAAAA
>JAQQSZ010003184.1:0-14520 GCA_028646595.1 Phalanger gymnotis
TTTTTTGGGTCTCCTTTAGCAAGTCATTGACTTGTTTTTCATGATTTTCTTGTATCACTCTCATTTCTCTTCCTAATTTTTCCTCTACTTCTCTTACTTGCTTTTCCAAATCCTTTTTGAGCTCTTCCATGGCCTGAGACCAGTTCCTGTTTTCCTTGGAGGCTTTTGATGTAGGCTCTTTGACTTTGTTGACTTCTTCTGTCTGTATGCTTTGATCTTGTTGTCACCAAAAAAGATTCTAGAGTCTGATTCTGAATCTGTGACCTTTTTCACTGCCTGGCCATGCTTCCATCCAACTACTTGACCCTTAAGCTTTTTGTGAGGGTATGACTGCTTGCAAAGAGTACTTTGTCCAAAGCTTTAGGGGCTGCACTGTTGTTTTCAGAGCTACTTCTACACAGCAAGCTCTGCCACAACAGAGCCTCTCCTCCCCCAAGAACCATCAACCAGGACTGAGACCCAGATCCAAGCAGAGCAAAGCAAGCTCTGCACTCCTGCTCTGGTGTGCCACTTAATTCCTCCTGCCAGGTGGGCTGTGGCTGGAAGTAACTGCAGCTGGAGCTCTGGAAGCAGAGTGTCTTGATCACTGGCATCTCCTGATCTATGATGATATAGTTATACTCTTCCATTGTCAAATTGCATGGTTTCTACACTATTGATAAGTAAAATCATTGAACCCAGGGGTCCTTCTGACTTCTCTTGGAGCTGTTGATTTCCACAAGTGAGCAAATTGTACCCAGTCACTTTGAATAACTTGCCAAAAGGCAAATAAGGAGCTACATCTGCTATAATTACCTCAGAATAAAAGTAGAAATTGGCAATGCTTAAGAAGTGTGGGATCTGATCATGTTTAGCCGTTTAACATGTTGGTTCCATCTGGAGGTTGTTAGGACTGCAAAATAACCACAACCTCAAATACTAATTCATACAGTTGGAATATATTTTATGGTTTGTAGTATGAACTTTGATGGAAGAGTGAAGAGAGCCCCTCCTGTACCTGAGTTACATGATTTTATTCTTCATGAAAAAATAAGAATGTTGTCCAAATAAGCTATGAAAATAGGACTAGTAGATCTTATAGAACTAATTATATGTCATATTCTCACCCAGGCCTTGGTCAACACAAATGGAATCAAAGGTTATAAAAAAATGCCTTTATGCTATGCAAGATTATATTTCCAACTATTCTCTAGTCCTGATTCAGACAATACTATAAGCCATGCCTGCCCAATACAAATTGGTGTAAATAGTAATAATCAGAAGAATTTTATAGAACTTTAAGATTTGCAAACCACTTTACATATATTATCTCATTTGATTTAATCCTCACAGCAATCCTGTGAGGTAAGTGCTATTACTATCTCTATTTTATGGATGAGGAAACTGAGGCCAAGACTAAGTGACTTACCTAAGGCTACTCAGCTAGTAAGTGCCAGGGGCAGTGTTCAAATTTAGGTCTCCCTAACTCAGTAGCCAATATTCTGTTGTCTTTCTTTGTATCTCCAGTACTTAGCATAGTGCCTGGAACACAACAGGTACTTAATAATATTGATTAATTGACTGACTGACAATCTGTTGTTGTAGTACAAAGGCCGATTTTATGATCTCAAACATAATCACATATATATTTGAATGGTTCGAAATCGTTGGGTATAAAGAACTCTCCAAGTAGAACGCATCAAAACATTTATTTAGGCCCCACAGTGACAGATTCATGAACCAGCCTCCCCATTCCAATACTGTGATCACAAGACTCTAGGCCCAGTAAGCCCGCCTCACAAGAGTAACCAGGAGGCCACAGAAAAAACAAGATAGTATTTAGCCAAATCATATTTACTGGCCTCAAGTCCTCGCTCGCACTGCTGGGTCTACACACAGGTCAGCTCTGCTTCTGCAGCTCCTGCTTCAGCTTCAGCTTTTTTCAGCTTCAGCTGTAGTTGGTCTCAGCTCCCCCCCTCTGCTCGCAGCCAAGCCTCTGGTGTTCTGGAGCCAAGCCCCGCCTCAACGACCAGAGACCAGAGACCATTGGTTCCTGAGTTGGCCCCTCTTAAGTCATTAATCTACACCCACACAGGTTTCACACCTGATAGGGCTTTGGGCCTGGGGCTTAGCACTTAACAGCTGAAAGTACTTTCACTCAAAGTAAATAAAAGCTAAACTCCTGAAGTGCCTTTCACTCAAAGTAAACAAAAGCCAAACTCCTGAAGTGCTAAGGAGCCCATTTTGCCTTACTGACACAGTTGCATCTCTTAGATCTTGACCCCCTATCCCCTTCCCAAAAGATCTAGAGTTAGAGGAAGTAAGTAACATTTGTGATTGATTATTATTAGCCTCTTAGTTCCAAGGTGATGTGAGCAAAGAACATGCAAGATATCAAGATCTATGAGGTTTTTTTTTTCCCTAGGCACTGATCAGTACAATTGTCTAATAGATTAGAACCTACCAGTACCTTCATCATACTATAGATGAATTTTCATATTAAATAAGCAGGACTGTTAAGTTTTGCTTGAGTATGTTTAGTTTAATTTATTGAAGGAATTTATCCAGTCTTTGGGGACATGGGTTGTTCTCCCTATACTTTAAGCCTAAAAATAAGAAGTTGTGTACTTGTCTGGATTGCCAAGAGTCTGATGAAATTTCTATCCACAATTACTTGGGTTCCTCTTGCTGTGCATCATCTAGCAACAGCCACCCCTTCCCTAAGTGCTGAAGAAATCCAGAGGAGGGTAGCCTGGTGGGAAATGCCCTTTGGACAATTACTCTTAGTTGTTCATGTGATGGGACTCTCAGACAACTTGCCAGCACTACCAAGGACACATCAAAGGGAAACAGACCAAGCACATCCTGCTGGATTTGCCTTCCCAAGGACAGTGCAACAGCAGACCACTCAGGAAATGAGAGGTACCTGAGGATGGAGATTACCACGGTCATTCTCGAATTGAAAATCTTGTCTTGCTCTGTGTCCTCCTTTGCATTTTCATTCTCTGGTATTAGATTTATATCAGCCATCCTAAGGATCAAACACTAGCCATAAGTATTTCTCCTTCTTGGTGTTCAATCATTTTTAGCCCTGTCTTACTCTTTGTAACCCCATTTGGGCTTTTTTTGGGGGGCGAAAATGCTGGAGCGCATTGCCATTTCCTTCTCCAGCTTATTTTACTGATGAGAAAATTTAGGCAAATGGGATTAAGTGAGTTGCCCAGGGTCACACAGCTAGTAAGTGTATGAGGCCAGTTAGCTGCCTGTATTGTTCCTTACAGCTTAAATATACTGGCTAATTACAGGCTTTACCAGACCAGGAGCATTGCTGTGATGACAACCGCATCTTTTGGATCCTGTTTTTCAGTTGTACTACCTTCCCTAGAATCAACTTAACAAGCTATCATTAGACATCTATTATCTATGCCAGGCACTGTGCTAGGTGCTTAGGAATGGCAAGAAACTTGTTTTTTCTTTTTTTTTTTAAGGTGGAGGGATTATTTACATAGGAAATTGAATGATTTACATATACATATATATCATATATATGTATATATATGTACATATATATTAGTTTCCTAAGGGAGGACAATAGCAATAGGGGCTGGGGGTGGGGTGATGGTGATGAGCGAGGCAATTAAGATGGGCTTCTTGGAAAAGGTAGCAGCCCTTCAGTGGAATTTCGAGTTGGCAATGGAGAGGGGGTACATTCTAGATACTGAGTCTACAGAAAGGCATGGAACTGAAAGACGGAATGATGTTTATGTGAAACAGCAAATAAGCCAGTTTCTATGGAAATCAAAGTGTGTCCTTGAGCTTATGACTAGAATACTATTTTTTAAAATGTCTTGTTTAGTAAAATTCATTAATACATTCCTGGGTTTATTGTCTCTTCAATATTTCTAATGGAACCTCTAAGCCATTGAGAATAAAATTTTATGAAGATGCCAAGGGGTTAGAATGATACTCCAGCAATCTAGATTAAATATTATTCTTCACATTAGAAAAAAAAACCCACCCTAAACTGAGGTAATCCTAGAGTACATCAATAGAAGTATTATGTCCAGTATAAAGGGAGTTCTGGGCTCAGAGAAGATTTTGATTATTGTGTCCAAGAACCTGAAAGTATATTGACAAGCTGGAACATATTCATGAGAAGATGACCAGGATGGTAAGGGGACTGAAAACTTCCCATAGGAGTCCAAGAGCCTGTTCTCTCAAAAGCAACAGATTATTTAACCAGTTTGCCTAATCACTTTCAGGCCCCACCCATGAATTTTGTCATTGTTGGCAGGTTATGGCTCTTGGATTATTGTAATAGCCCCTGGGAACATTCTAGACCTACTGAACTCTGAGCAACACTCCCCTTACCCCCTCAACACACACATATATTCAGATGCATAGACACAAGCACACACACACACACACACACACACACACACACTCTAAAGTATTTTGGGGACAAAGGTTGACTTATAGATACTCAGGTCTTTTCCAACTCCATTAAATGAAATCATCCCTCTAGCACAGAGGTTATTAAGCATGGATTTGCTTTAAAAATTAATGACTATATTTGATAGTTATTAATAACTATGTTTTTAATTCTGCTTTTGCTTTTATGCATTTATAACCATTCTGAGAAAAGGTCCACAAGTTTTACCAGACTGCCAAAAGGGAACATAGCAAACATAAAAGCTTAAGATCTCCTTCCTTAACAATAGCCTAGAAAAATACTACATGCCAAGGAGTTTCTGCTTTGGAAATATAGCAAGGGTTATAGCATTTAAATGGTTATTTCTAGCGCTACATGGGACACCATCATACTTATTCAAACCATGCTAGGGCTAGACAGAACAGTCTCATAATTACAAGCAACTGAAAATAAATACTAGGTGATGCATAACCAACCAGTCACTCAATGTGCCTTTGTGAACTATTTTCAAAATAAGAAGTGCTGTTCTAGGGGGACATGAAGTATAAGTCATTGCTTCTGTGCTCTTAAGATTTTAAAATCTAGTTCTAAGTCAAATCTAACACTATTGTTTAGGTCTGTGTGTATCCATAGAGCAGCTAAATGGCACAGTGGATAGAGGAAAACTCATCTTTGTGAGTTCAAATCTAGCCTGTGTAACTTTGGGCAAGTCACTTAATCCTGTTTGCCTCAGTTTCCTCATCTACAAAAGGAACTGGAGAAGGAAATGACAAACCACTCTAGCGTCTGCCAAGAAAACCCCAAAAGGTGTCATGAAGAATTGGACATGACTGAAAAATGACTAAACAACAACAAATATACATCAATCTCATTTCTATAGTTTTTAAAAATTGGTTGTTGCTCCAGAATGCATGATTAACTTGAGCTGCAGTTGCAGAACCATAAAAGTTGAGGTTTAGAAGGATATCAGTTATCTTGCCCCACCTATACCTGGAAGATAATCTCATACACTCTAAATGGTTATTTAGAACTTTACTTAAAGACCTCCAGGGATGGAGTACTCACTATCTTCCCAGGAAGTCCATTCTAACTGATAGCTCTTGTTAGGATTTTTTTTTCATGACATAAAGCCCAAATCTATCCCCTTGTAACTTTCACTCATTTCTCTGTGTCCTATTTTCTGGGACCAAACAGAACAAGTTTCATCTCTCCTCCACATGATAACCTTCACATACTCGAAGACAGCTATCAGGTCCTCCTTCAGTTTTCTCTTCTCCAATGCCAAAATTCCCATTCTTTTCAAAAAAAAAAAAACCTTATTTGACATAGGCTTGATGTCCTTCACTAACTTGGTCATCCTCCTTTTTGTAGTAAGCAAGGTATTCCTCCTAAATTTGCATCGTTTGCTCATTTGATGTGTCCTTTGTATACCCTCTAGCTTATCAATATTCTCCTTAAGCTGTGACACCTAAAACTGAGCACAACATTTCAGATATGATCTGATCAAAGCAGAGAACAGAGAGATGATCACCCTTTTTGCTTGGAAGCTTTACTTTTCTTAATGCAACCCAAGATTGAATTTATTTTTTTGACTGCCTTATCATGCTGTTGATTATATTGAGTTTGTATTAAAATCTCCAGATACTTAGGAAATTACTAACCATACTATACCATCTAGTACTTTTTAAGATTATTTCTTGAATTATGTGATTTTATATTTATCTCTATTAAATTTCATCTTATTAAGGTTAAGCTAACGTTTTAGGCTGTCAAATATCTTTTCAAATAGACAGTGTGTAAAATATTTTTCTCAGATGTGCATCATCTGCACATTTGAGAAGCACACCATCTATTCTTCTATCCTAGTTTTTGACTTAAAAAATTTATAAAAATGCTAAATAAGGAGGGAATGGAAGGGAATAAGCATTTATATAGTACCTACTATGTGCCAGGAATTGTGCTTTTTTAACATTTTATTTTTCCCCAATGACATGCCAAAACAATTTTTTAACATTTGTTTTTTGTTGTTGTTTTGAGTTTCATGCCCCTTGGGCATAGTTCCAAATTTGTGCCATGTGTTTTTAATAAATATTATCTCATCTGAACCTCACAACAACATTGGGTGGTAGGTACTATTACTACCCCCATTTTATAGTTACAGAAACTGAGACAGACAGAAGTTGAGTGATTTGCCTAGGTTCACACAACTAGTAAATGTCTGAAGTCAGATTTGAACTCAGGTCTTCCTGACTCCAAGTCCAATGTTCTATGCAGTACCTATACCAGTAGCTGCCTCTAATAGTTCCCTGTGGCAATTCAACAAGACTCTTCTATTAAGTTGATGGTGAGCCATTTATGACTACTCTATAAGCCTGGCCATTCAACAAATTAATTATTGATTTAATTGTCTATCATTTACCACATCTTTCCATCTTTTTCATAAGAACAGCATGAGAGATTTTATTAAGTGATTATATAAAGTTTAGGTAAACTATATATGCAGCATAATTCTATTTTATCAGTTGAATAAACCTGTCAAAAAAGGAAACGAGTTTAGCTTGGCATGACCTGTTTTTGATGAAGTCACATGGCTTTTTATGATCGTGACTTCCTTTCCTAGAGGTAATTGTTGAGTTATGTATTTTGACAGCCTGTTTCTCCCTCACTTTGTCATTGGTAAGGGCACAGGGAAGCTTAAATGGGGAATAAAGCACAAATTATGCACAAAGGCAGAGGTCTCCATTATTTTAGTACCATAACTGAAAACAATGAAAGCACCATTCAGACCATGAAATATGACTGATGTGCTCTCCTTGTCCTGCTCACACAGCAGGATGTCTTATGAGGTGTGAGGCAAAAGGAAATGCTGAAGTCAGAGAGAAACCAAATTTAGAGGTCTAAACAACATCAGATGTGAAAGAAGCCAAACTCTTCTTTTTAAAGAAAAACCAATTCTGGCAGAGAGTTCATCCAGATGTCCACTGTAAGATATGAGAAGCCACACTTGTAGCTCATAACTGCTGCCCTGACATGAGTAGTCCCCAGTCCCTCTGTTCACCACATTCCAGCCAACATACTCCATCTGCTCTTGGGCCATTGAGACATTAGAGACTTTGGGATGTAAGGCTATGTGGGTGAGCTCTTCACTTCTGGCCAGAGCAAAGTTAGTGAGCTAAATCACTGTCATGATGACCCAAACTGCATACTATTTTGTGTGAATGGCTGGATTCCCACAGCACTAAAAAACCCTGAAAACAAAACAAAATGAAACAAAACAAAAACTTAGGCAGTTTTATCCATAAAGGGGATTAAAGTAGCAACATGAAACTCTACATATGTGCCCCAAAGAGCCTATCCAATCCTTTTCTTTATCTAGCACCTGCCTTCCTTTTATAAACTTGGAAGTAATACTAAGAATTGCATTCTTTTTCTAATTTGGGGGCTCAACTGGATGAATGAATAGACTCTAGTGGCTCCCTATTACTTCCAGGATTAAATATAAAATCTTCTGTTCATCCTTTAAAGCCCTTCACAACCTGGAGCCTTCCTAAACTCTACCAGGTGCTACTTGATACAGAAATAATGATTATCTTGCTATTCCTCACAGGCAACACTGCAATACTGCATGTCCCAACACTTTCCCTTGTCACTGACTATTCCCCAGGCTTAGAATATTATCCCTCCTCACCTTTGCTTTAGGTCTTCCTTTATGCTTTAGTTTAAATCCAATCAACTGCTAGGGGCCTTTCCCAATCCCTTCCTTCTGCCTTGAATCTTTCCTCCTAAAGGATCTTCCATTTACATTGCAAATATATTGTGTGTACATAATTATTTGCACGTTGTCTCCCTCGTTCTAAAGTGAGTTCCTTGATAACAGGGAATTTTTTTGGCCTTATTTATTAATAGCTCCAGAGCTTAGCTGAGTGACAAGAACATAGCAAGCACTCAATAAATATTTGTTGACATTTTTAAGTCATGATTAAGAAATCCTTTATTAAGCACTTACTGTATGTCAAGCACCATAGCAAGGTTGAAAATGCAGATACAAAAATGGAGATAGTCCTTTCCCTAAAGGAGTTTCCTTTCTAATAGAAGGAGGTAACACACATGGGGAGAGGTAGACAGAGAGCACGATTTTGCTTTGGAAAGTTATTGAGCATGAACATAGAGAAGTAGTTTGAAACCTTTTCCAAGAGCAATGACAAGATTGAATGAGTCCAGAACTAGGAAGGGAAGAAGGAGGAAGGTTCTTCAGAGGCATGGTGGCTGTCCAAAGAACAAAGTAAAACATGGCTGGAGCTTAGCCTAGATGTAGTTGGCAATTAAGTCAATTACCAATGAAAACAGCAGGGATTCTAGAATGAGAGGTGGGAGTTACAAGGTCCCAGGATAAAAAGTTTAAGCATTGGGCTTAGTTTCTTATCTAGGTGGCAAGGGGTGAGCCAGCAAAGGACAGAGATTTTTTTTCTTTCCCAATTTATTTATTTATTCATGTTTGTTTGTTTATTCTTTTTTTTAAAGTAGGGCAATTAACTCTTTTGTCTCATATAGTTTTTATTCATGATTTCTTGAAATATAGCTATGGTAAACCAGGCTTTGACAAAGCCCATTGGGATTAAATGGAGCTACTTGACCCAAATCACTCTGGCTCTCACTTACCAAGCCTCACTTACCCATTGTTTGGACTTTGCTCTGAGGGTCTTCTCCTCCTAGATTGATTCTTTTGGATAATTAAACTAGGCCATCTTTTGACTCAATTCTTACCTACCTTTTAATCACTGAGTAAGTAGCGCCTCAGACAAACTGAGACCTTGGAAAGACATTAGTTCAGGCCTTACTCGGGCCATGCTGGCCACCAAAGGATTTCAGGTGGCTGTCAAGTGACCCGTGGCAATCTAGAGACAGACTGACTTTGTTGGTTGCCAAGCATCATGGGGTAGTTGCCGGAACTCCTTTGGCTGTCATGGCCACAGGTTGTTCAGGCCAGGTCTCTCACTGCACCTGGGGCCATTGCCAGTCATTCTGATCTATGCCTCGCTACTGGGCTCTGCAGGAGCTGATGAATTTGAATAGCTCTACCTCACTTAAATCCAATTCACTTGCAAGTCAAGACCTCATCCTCCTGATATCATGAAAGACAAACAACAATAATGAGGCAAGGGAAATATAACTTCAGCTCTTCCCTTAAGTCTGGACATACAATTATGAGAGCCAGGTAAGAGACATGGTTTACACCAATATAAATGGGCAAATTGGTACCTTTTAAGAATAAATGGAGCTCAGAAAAATGAGGGAGTGAATGTTAAGAATGCATTATTTCTCTTTGGAAAACCACACTGTATGTTCTATGGTTAATAGAAGAAGAAAAAGAGGCCATGTTTCCCTGAGAACTTAGTGCTACAAAATATAACCACTATTACATGTTATCATGCCTTCTTAGAGCAGAAAATATGGAAATTTAGTTCTCTTGAGGATATGGTTAGTAGTCTCCAGTAACAAAGAAGTCACATTCCCTTTTGGTATTGGGTAACACTGGTCATTCAAAGATGTTGAAGCCCTTCATAAGAAACTTTGTTCTTGAATAAGCAAAAAAAAAGTCCTTCGTTTTCTACTTACCCCTCCCCCTTATTTCCTTCCCCTCTACTTGACACAAAGATAAAAGTAGCTGCCTTAGTCATAAGGAACACAAGCAATTGGGATGAGAAAGTGAAGTTCAGTTTTGGATATATGCTTCCGTGACCCAATTTGACTACAAAATATACTGAAGATATACATTTATGTTGTTTTTTCAAATGCTTAATGATCTTTACTGCATATAAAAAGGGAAACTATTCTAGAGAAGGTAATAGAATGTTCAGAGAGAATGTATGAAATCTCTTTTACAAATGGGTGGACCTCCTATGTTTTATGTCCTGCTAATCCAGATTTGCTTGCATATTTTACTCTGGACAAGTCAGGGCAGAGATTCATAGTAAGCCCTTCATTTTAGCATATTGAATATATGAACAACAGGAGTTCAAATACATTGTTTTGGTTACAGGAGCTGTATAGCAGTTTTCAAAGAATAAAATTCTGTTCCTTTTTATGGCATCCTTAGAAGCATTAGCATTGATCACTTAAATCTAGTAGCGGCCTAAGAGATGATCTGACCAAAAGCCCTGATTTTACAGGTGAGGAAAATGAGACTGAGGAAATGAGTTGCTCTAGCCTCCTCAGGTAAGAAGGAGCTTAGGAAATTGTGAACCCAGGTCTTCTACCTCCAAATCCAGGACTTTCTTACCATACCACATCCCATATAACTATTAACTTTAGACAAACTGAATACTCATATAGAAAGATTGCCTGAAAAATTATTTTGGGACCATTCATAGGCCACTTTGCATTTCTCAAGGTTTCCATTTCCTGTCAGCCTAACTCAACTCTTTATAGCTTCCTGGAGGGGGTGATCATCTAAACATATACAAAGATACCCTAAGTATATTTGCTTGTATTTTGGGGGGGCAAGATTGAAGAAGGGCAGAAGAGATGGTATGAAAGTCAATGCTTCCATTTTCTACACACGGTGAAAGGCTGCTATTCAGAATTTTGTCTGAGGAAAAATTATGAAAAAAGCAAATTTTTTCTTTGGTACCTTCCAATTAACCTTCTCAAAGATTTCTCCAGATATTGTAAACCTTATAATCACTACTCTAAGAATGATAGAGTAAGAGAGGATTTTAGAGACCATAAAGGCTACTCCTTATTGGAAGCATTGACATCCTCAACAAAATCTCCATGTACCATAAATCTAAGCATTGTGTGAAGACACCCTGTGAAAGACACCATCGCATTTCTTCCACTTAAAATATTTTTATATCCTTGGATAAGTACTTTTAACATTCAGTTGAGCCTCAGCCTCCTCACCTGTAAAATGGAGATAATAGTACTTATAATGCTTAGCCCATAGAATTTTTGTGATGATCATATAATAAATTGCAAGTAAAATATTTTGTAAACCTCTAGTCAGTTCATAAATATAAGATGCTATGATTATTATTACTTCCTAAGAAAGGACATTTAATTATTGAATGGCTTTGTTAATTGTTAATTTTTAATAAGTTCCTTCTCAGAGCAATCTGGCTTTCTGCAATTTACACATTGCTCTTAATCCTGGCCTTTGGGATCAAATAGAGTTAAATATAAGCCCTCTTTCACATGAGGACCCTGTGAATGAGTGAAAATAGCAATGGAAGTTTTCTTCTCTTCTCCAGGTATCTGTAGTTTGTTCAACCACTCCTCATATGGCATGGTTTTGAGTATCTCTCTGTACTGATTATCCTTCTCTGGATATACTTTGCTTAACAATGACAATCCTAAAATGTGGTATTGTAAGCAGTACTCCGGATATGCTCTAACCAGGACACAGTATACTGGGAATGTATATGCCTTTCCTATCACCTCCTTGGTTCTCTACGATATGCTTCTATTAGTGTAGCCTAAGATTGAATTAGCTTTTGTTATTTATATTATTTTATTATTATTGGCTGCCATATCACGATATTGATTCCTGTTGAGTGGGCAATTTAAAACCTTAGGTCTTTGGGACATGCGATGTTTTTTAGACCAAATTCTTTTTCTGTAGTTGTGTAGTTGACTTTTTGAACTTATTAAATTTGTCCCTATTAAATTGAACTTAATTATATTTGACTCATATTTCTACCTTATTAAAATATTTTAATCTTGATACTACCTATCCATCACTTGAGATTTCACTGCATCTGGAAATTTGGCAAGTTTACTATCTATTCCTTCATTAAATTGAGAAAAATGATTATTTCTTTCTCATAGTAATAGCCAATTATTAAAACTGGGGAGACCCAAGCTTTTTTTTTTTCTTGTCTTATTTCTTTGTCAGAAGCCTAGTCTCTCTAGGTCTGGGCTGATGGAAGATAAGATTAACAGCCTCCTCATTCTGGGCATTGCTATTCCACCCAACTACATCAGACTTTTAATCTAAAATGAATTCCTCCCTTGTGTTCCATTCAAGCTAATTTGGGTAGAAGCAGACCCTTTGTCTAGGTTCCCAAGGCTATGGGTGATCTGAATACAGAGGTAGTCCCTTTGTCCAAGAGCCACATCATGTCACTCTCCTATCCTCTCATTAGAATAGATCCAATTATCATTAATTGTTAACCAATCAGAGTTTATTGCCACCCTCTGGTACACCCACTTTTCCAAGGGCATATAAGCTGTGAGCCTGCCACCATGATTGTCTTTCGTATGAGAAAGACAGCCAGGTGATCATTCCTTATATTAATACAATTCTAGCATTATTAATAAAATGATTAATTACCCAGAAATTAAGTCTCTCAAACTTTTGAAACATCATACAATGTATTGATTAAAGTGTTAAAAATGACAGAGCTGAAGATAGAGCAGTACAAACTCCACTAAGATTCTCCATAAAACCATTAATTAACATTTGGGAGGTCAAGTTGTCCATCAGTTCTGATCTCTTTTCACTTTACTATTATCCTGGCCACATTTTTCACCCTGGTTACCAGGGATATAATGAGAAAATTTTTCAAATACCTTGTACAGCTGCTACATTTTATTTTAGTCATTTGACAAAGAATTTTATGGTATCATTAAAAAAAGATGGTGAATTTTACACTGAATGAGAGCACAATTGAGTGAATCTGTAATTGGTTGACTTCTTGGGTGGGAAAATCTCTAGCTGTATGTCACATGGCTCTGTTATGTGTTCCATACTGTTTATCACTGTTTTTGATGAAATGGATGAGGGTACATAAAGAATATTCATTAACTTTAGTGTGACTTGAGGTTGGGAAAGATAATATATATTGGGGATAACAGAATCAGTCTCCAAAAAGAAAAGACTTTGGCAGAATGAAACAATTGGCAAAATCTAACAAGAGAGAATTTATCAGGATTAAATGACAGGTCTTGTTGTATAGTGGAAATGGTAATGAAGTTCGTGTCAGAAAACTTAACTTCTAGGTCTTCATTTTGTGTGACCATAGGCAACCAATGATATTGACTTTATCAGTCCACACATTTTTCTCATCTAGATTCTGGCTCAGTTGGCTTTTCCTCGAATATTTTAATTTCCCTAAAGAGGCCATAAGGGGGCTCAGAAAATTTCATTCCAGACAAATGATACAACACTAATTTCCACTTATTATTGTCACTCCCACCCACCCCCCAACAGAATCAATTTGATGTTCCTAACCAATATCTGCAGTAGCTGTGAGGAATTCCAGCCTCCAGAGTCCACCTTGATCATAGTAATCTGGCAGATATAAATGAAAGCTCCATATTCTAGGGCTTTCCACACTATGGTCTAATCCTAACCACATACATCATTCTTTCTAACCTTGACTCACATGGAACTTTTTATTTCTAAACCATTTTTATTAACTAATCACTCCAACTCTGTACTTTATAACAAACACCATCCAGCTTCTCCTTCACTTAGCTTATAAACCCCTTGCTCCGTCACAAAGATAATGACTAAAGCTCTCAGCCACAACCAATGACAGTCACAAGCACCAAAGGCTTGGGATTATGGATCGCAAATAGATGTATTTTAAATATCATGGGGAGAATAATTATAATTATGGATACAAACTGTGCCTTCCCAGCACAGCTGACTGCCTTCCCCTGATATTCTCAACCTTCGTACAATTTCTCAAAGTCTTATGTTCTCTTTTATAAGATAATGATAACAAAAATTTTAAAAAGTTTGTTTTTCATGAACAAAATCAACTAGACTAGGTAGTATTAGGGGGAGTTGTCAATAGGAAAGAACTCTTTATATCATATATCTCTAAGAATCTAGTATACAAAGATCAGGGGTGAAACAAGGATGTCCATCATCACCCCTACTATTCAATTTGGTGCTAGAAATGTTAGCTGTAGCAATAAGAGAAGAAAAAGAAATTGAAGGAATTAGAATAGGCAAAGAAGAAGCTAAATTATCACTTTTTGCAGATGATATGATGATTTACTTAGAGAATCCTAGAGAATCAAGTAAAAAACTACTTGAAATAATAAACAACTTTAGCAAAGTTGCAGGATATAAAATAAACCCACATAAATCCTCAGCA
>JAQQSZ010003185.1:0-14520 GCA_028646595.1 Phalanger gymnotis
GGTCTTCTGAGTATCACCCCAGTTTCTCTTTAGCCCTAATGAGATCTGAAATGGAGAATGGAACATGTACTCTGATTGTCCCACACAGTGAGGCAGGCACTTTCCTCAGGGGAAAAAGCCCTGAAGGCCCTGTGGGAACTGAGGCTTGGGAAGGGATATAGGAAGTCCCACTTCTTGTGAGGGAGGGTCTGGGAGGTGCTGGATAAACTAGATTAGACTGCAAGGCCAGGGGATCAGGCTGACAAGAGAGAAAAATCGGTTGATATCTGAGGAGGGGTAGGGGTCAGAGAGAGAGATAACCCAGAGACCCAAGTGGGTGCCACCTCAGAGGAAGGGGCTGCAGAGGGAGGCACCTCAACAAGACCCTTGGCTGGCACCTCAGCAGGGGTCACCAAGGGGGGAAGGGCTGAAGCCCTGGGGGCCATAAGAAGGGGGTCATCCAAAATGTCCTGTTCACCCCCATTGCCCCTTTGTGGGGTAGCTCTAGCTACAAGCATCTTACAATCTTTTCTGAGGATGGGGTTCTTTTTAAGTTCTTCAGAGAAACTAGATTTTTCCCAATTTTGCAAAAGACAACCTAAAGGCCAACTTTTGGGAATTAAAAAGGATTGAGCCATTTCAGGCATTTGGGCTGGAAGTCCCTTCCTCCACAGTAAAGAAGTTAGGAGTAAGTGTAGAGAGACAAACAAAATAAAACGAGACCAAAAAACCCATAAGAACATACCTGCTGGAGTTTACCCAGCTCCCTACTGTGAAGAGAATTGAAAGCATCTGGCATACACTTCTGGATGAGGCATGTGTCCATTTCCTCTATGCTTCAGAAGCTGTTCCTAGGTCTATGGCCTCCAATATAACCACTAGACCAACAACCACCTGAGAATGTCAGGCTGAGTACAAGCCAGCCTCCTAGCTGTCTGACCTGCTGAGGTCAGGCCTGAAAAACACCTCCAAAATGCTTGGAGAGTGAGAAGGAGATTGGGAGAAAAGGAGGTTACATACCTTCCAGTGTTGGCTGGAGAAGAACTTGAGATTAGCAGTATTCCCAGTTTCAGGGAACCAAATGAAGAGATTTGGGATTGCTCGAGATCTCAAAATACCAACAGGCCGGGTCCTGCCGAAAGAATTAGACCCAAACTTTCTCAGCCAAGGAAAAAGACAAAGTTTCTTAAGGGTTTGCCATAATGGATGGTGTTATGAAATCCCACCCTTTGTAATGCCTCACAAGAGGGCCAGATTCAATCGATTGAGCTAGACTGAATCTGAGCCCCCATTCTAATTTTTAAGGAATTATTTTCTTCAGTGAGCTTTTAGACCTCCCTTTCCATTTGGCCAATTCTGTTTTTAAAGTCATTCTTCTCCTCATTGGCTTTTTGGACCTCTTTTGACATTTGGGTTAGTCTATTTTTTAAGGTGTTATTTTCTTCTGTATTTTTTGGCTCTCCTTTAGCAAGCTGTTGACTCATTTTTCATGATTTTCTTGCATCCCTCTCATTTCTTTTCCCAATTTTTCCTCTAATTCTCTTACTTGATTTTCAAAATCTTTTTAAACTTCTTCCATGGCCTGTGACCAATTCATATTTTCTTGGGGACTATGAATGTATGAGCTTCGACTTTGTTGTTTTCTTCTGGTTGTATGTTTTGATCTTCTTTGTCACCAAAGTAAGATTCTATAGTCTGATTTTTTTCTCCTGTTTGCTCATTTCCCCAGCCAATTACTTGACTTTTGAGCTGTTTGTCAAGGTATGACTCTGCTTCCAGAGTGGAGATTTTGTACTGCTGCTTTCCAAGCTGCTTGTAGGCACCTGTAAGTTCTCAGTTCTTCTGAGGTGGTATGATTCAAGGAGAGTTCTTTACTCCTCTACTGGCCTGTGCTCTGGTCTGTGAGTGACCTCAAACACTCTTTTCTGCCTTGGAACTGCTAGGAGGTCTCCTTCTCCATAGCCACCATAAGCTCTGCCACAGCAGTGCTCCTCCTCACATCAAGACTGCTACCCAGGGCTATGACCCAGATCTAAGGAGGGCAAAGCAAAAGAATCCTGCCTCAGTGCCAGCAAATAAATCCCTGCACTCCTGCTCTGATCAACTGTTTGATTCCCCCCATCATCTGTTGGCCTGGTTGGCCTGCTGCTGCTGCAGCCACCTCTACCACTGCTGGACTGGGGCTGGACAGTGCCCTTCTCCCCACCAAGTCCAACAGAATTTTCCCAGTGACCTGCTAAGTTGTCTTTGGCTTTTGCGGGTTGAGACATCTGAAAACTGCTACAGCTCAGTAATTCAGTGCCCTGAGGCCTGCTCTGCCCACTCTGCTCTGACTTGGTCTGTGCAGGCATGGCCCACGCTGGACTACACCCTACTCTCAGCGTGGTGTAATAGATCCTTCCTGGCGACCATCTTTGGACGGAAACTTGTTTCATTCTGTTGTTTCATAGGTTCTGTAGCTCCAGAATTTGTTTAGAGTAATTTTTACAGGTGTTTGGAGGGATTTGAGAGAAAGCTCAAGCAAGTCCCTGCCTTTACTCTGCCAAATTGGCTCTGTCCCCATAGTTTTGTTTCCTTGATGCTTATTCTAATGTTTTTGATTTCATTTTCTTCTGTAATTGCTATAACTAACATTTCTAGTATTATATTGAATAATAGTGGTGGTAATGGGCTTCCTTGCTTCACCCCTAAACTTATTGGGAAGGCTTCTAGATTAACCCCATTTCAGATAATGATTGCTGATGGTTTAGATAGATACTGCTTATCATTTTGAGAAACACTAACTTTTATTCCCATGCTCTCTATTGTTTTTAAAGGAATGGGTTCTATATTCTGTCAAAAAGCTTGATTAGCATCTATTGAGATAATCATATGCTTTCTGATGGTTTTGTCATTAATATAGTCAATTATGTTAATAGTTTTCCTAACATTGAACCAACCCTGCATTCCTGTTATAAATCCCACCTTGTCATATCTTTGTGATATTTTGTTGTAATTGCCTTGCTAATATTTTGTTCAAAATTTTTGCATTGATATTCATTGGGGAAATTGGTCTATAATTTCCTCTGTTTTGGCTTTTCTTGCTTTAGGTATCAGCACCATATTTGCGTCATAAAATGAGATTGGTAGGACTCCTTCTTTGTCTATTTTTCCAAATAGTTTTTATAGGATTGGAATTACTTGTTCTTTAAATGTTTGGTAGAATTCGACTGTGAATACTTCTGGTTCTGGGAATTTTTTTAGGGAGTTTATTAATGGCTTTTCAATTTTTTTTGCTAGGATGGGGCTATTTACACATTCTACTTCCTGACCTATTTATCCAATTAATCATATTTTTTTATAAATATTAATCAATTTTGCTCAGATTGTCAGATTTATTGGCATGTAATTGGGCAAAATATTTCCTAATTATTGTTTTAATTTCTTTTTCATTGGTGGCGATTTCACCCTTTTTGTTTTTGATATGGGTGATTTGATTTTCTTCGTTCTTTCTTATAATCCAATTAACCAATGGTTTACCTTTCATACTGTTTTCCCCCCATAAAACCAGCTCCTAGGTTTATTTATTAGTTCAATAGTTTTTTAAACTTTCAATCTTATTAGTCTCATCTTTGATTTTCAGGATTTCCTATTTGGTGCTTATTTGGGAATTTTTAATTTGTACTTTTTCTAGTGTTTTTTTAGTTGCATGCCCAATTCATTGATCTGTTCCTTTTTATGTTTTCTTGATGTAAGGATTTAGAGAAATAAATTTTCCCTTAAATATGGCTTTGGTTGCATCCCATAAATTTTAGTATGTTGTCTCATTGTTGTCATTCTCTTTAATGGAATTATTGATTGTTTCTATGATTTTGATTACATAAAATAAATTAAAATGCTTTTCCACAAACAAAATAAATGCAACCAAAATTATAAGAAAAGCAGAAAATGCAAAACATTTGAAACAAGTATTTCTGATAAAGGCCTCATTTCTCAAATATATAGAGAACTGAGTACCAAATATCAAACTTTGTAACAAAGCAGTAATCATCAAAACTATTTGGTACTGATTAAAGATAGAAAAGTTGATCTGCAGTACAGATTAAGTATACAAAATTCAGACACAAGCATAGTATTATGGAATTCTATAAACCCCAAAACCACAACTATTGGGGCAAAGATTCAATACTGACAAAAACTGTTAAGAAAACTGGAAAGAAATCTGGTAAACATTAAGTTTAGACCAAGATCTTATACCATACAACATAATAAACTCCAAATGGATATATGACCTTTATATAAAAGGCCACATCATAAATAAAATAAAGGAACAGGAGGAGACCGTATACTACTATGAATAATGAAAGAGTTTTTAATAAAAGAAACACTAGAGAGAATCATGAGAGATAAGAGATTGATTATGTAATATTGAAAAGGTTTGTACAGCAAAATCAATGTCATCAGAATGGAAATGGTGAGTTAGAAAGAAAATTTTTCCTGAAAATTCTTCTGAGAAGGGTCTGATATTCAAGGCACAGGGAATTAATCCAAATATATAAGAGCAAGAACCATTCTCTAACAGACATATGGTCAAAGGATACAAAAATCAGTTCTCAGAAAAAGAAAGGCATCAATTATCAACAATTATATGAAAAATGTTCTGAATCCCTAATAAGAGAAATTAAAATGAAAACAACTCTGAATTTCCACTTCACATCCACTGGATTGAAAAAGATGATAAAGGAGGAAAATAACAATTGCTGGAGGGGATTTTGGAAGATAGGTGCACTAATGCATTGATAGTGGATCTGCGGAATAGGCCAACCTTTGTGGAAAACAATTCAATATTATACCTAGATAACCACTAAACTTGCGTATATCTTTTGATTCATAAATATCACTACTATGCTTATATCGCAAAA
Organism: Phalanger gymnotis; assembly: GCA_028646595.1. Taxonomy (NCBI): domain Eukaryota; kingdom Metazoa; phylum Chordata; class Mammalia; order Diprotodontia; family Phalangeridae; genus Phalanger; species Phalanger gymnotis. The sequence continues at coordinate 4,881 of JAQQSZ010003185.1, forward strand.
AGATAAAAGAAGTAGAGAAAGAACTGACGAATCCAAAAATATTTATAGCAGCACTTTTTGTTATAGCAAAGAATTAGAAACAAAGTAGGTTCCCATCAACTGTGAGATGACTGAACAAATTATGTTATATAAATGTAATGGAAAGTTATTGTGCCATAAGTGAGGATGAAAAAGATATATTTATTCTGCGAAGCCTGGGAGGACTTAGATGGCCTGATATCAAGTGATAGGAGCAGATTCAGAAGAATAATTTAGAAAATGACTACAACATTGTTGACTATGAAAGTGCTGATAACTCTGATCAGTGCAATGACCGGAAGACCAAGAATGAATCATGCTTGCCACATCTTGGCCGAGAGGCAATTGATTAGGGGGACAGAGTGAGATACGGTCAATGTATGGGTTTGTTTTGCATGGCTATAATAGTTTATTACAGAGGAGGGCTTTTATATTTTATCCTTTTTTGGGCAGACAGAGTAGAGATTGGGTGAGCAGAGACAGTGATACTGATGAATTTTTTTTTTCAAAAGAAAGAAAATACTATCAATGAATCATTAAAAACACTAAAAGAGAGTAAAATGAATCTCATGAGGGGACATGGATAAGTAATGCAGTGTTAAATATACTAAATATATATATTTTAAAAAGCAAACTACATTATTTATTAGCTCTTCCCAGTCTCATATATAATCCTCTTCTCCTCTTCTTTGTATATGACATTGCTTGTGTTTCTTGATGTTTCTCAGATTCATAATAATAAAAACAAAAATAAATTTAAAATAAAAATAAAATGAGAGGATTGATCTTAAATATCCCTCCCAACTCTAAATTCTATGATGTAAAAGTAGGTTCCCCTCTACTACACTGGATTGCTCTCTAGGTATTCTTATTTTGCTTAAAGAGAAGGACTTCATCCTTTCCATCCCTTTCTGCCCACTTCTTCATCCCTGACAGAAAGTAAAACAACCCTGGCTTGTCCTTCCCCAAAGAGTGGGATCCTGATCACCGATTTTTAAAGGATCATTGAATTACTTCTTTTCACCATAGCCATAATTAGAGTTCAATGACTATGCCTACCTTCCTCCCAGGAAACTCAAGGTAGTTGACATAAAGCAGGTAACTTTGACCAACCATCCCTGATCTTTTGGTTTCTCTGTCAGCTCCTAGCTGCAGGCTATGGGTCAGGTATGGCTTTCCCCTGACAGGTCCTGGGCTGCTAGCTCTGAGTGTCCCCTCACAATGGCATTCCCACCTTTCCTTACTGCCAAGTCTCTTGCCTGCCTCTCCTCCTCACCCCATTCCACTTCCTCCTAGGGTTTGAGAGTGGGGGTCATGATATGGGGATTGTAGTCAAAACTTCTGGGGGATTGCATGGCTTAATTGTCTGGGATTGTAGACCTACTCTCAACTGAATTTGTGGCAGGACCCACAATTCCTTACTCCTAGTCTGCTTTCTACCACCTAAAGTCTTATAACTTGCCCTGTAGCATTGTTTGAGCAGTTCCCACAGCTCCAGTGTGTGTTTGGGATTTTATCACAGATCCTTTGCCGCTGGCCCCAAAAGAGAATTGCAAAGTGCTTTCTTTCTGCCAGAAGATAGCAAGTAATGTTTATATGAGGTTTGTTGCACTTGGCATTAGCCATGCAATGGAGAGAACACTTTATAATTCCCTGAAGAGTTGGCAGGAGACAGGCTAAAACTCTTCCTAATAGGAAGTGATCCATACTGGCCTATAGCCTCAGAAAAGTACCTGATGGCAATGTGCTTTTATTGGAGGAGTACAAGGAAGATCCCACTGCAAAATAAGTTTTCCCATGAATGTCCATATCTGTCATTGTCAAGTCATTCTTTCAGATGGAGTATCATCTTTTACCAAGTCCCTATTCTACATTCTAGTAAAGACTAACCCACTAAATCTGAAAGGATATCTTGCCTCTCTATCCTTCCTATCATGTTCTTTCCTGAGGATCAAAGTTTGGAGAACAGACTCCATATTTAAGGATTTGGGAGGTGAGTTTGGGAGAGAAGTGACAATTGCTGATGACGAAAGATGAATAAATCAGCCTAGCCTCAGTCTTCTCTAACCAGAGAGGAGTGCCTAGACATACCCAATCTGTTGCCTGCCCTTGTCTTCACTGGGATTCAGCCCAGGAAACCCTGCTTCCCCTTCAGAGCAAAAAATCAAATCAACATCATAGCTGGGCACTCCAGCAGAGACACCTCTGCTTACTGAGAAGGCTCTAACCATCTATGGTCCTATAGCTAGGAAATTTTCTCCTCTTCATAAAATCTCTGGGATGCAGAATCAAGGGCTACCAAAGCAACAAAGAAACAAACAAGCAACAAAAAAACAACCTTTTTCCCTTGTAGCTCTTTCTATTCCTTCATCCCATCTACCTCAGTTCTTTTAGAGTGGTCAACTTCTAAATATTCAAACTAGAACTCATTATAGATCATTTCCCTCAAATCCACCTTTCTTCTTATACTTGTTTTGAGAGTACCATTATCTGTCTATTCATCCAGCTTACAATATTAGAGTTATCATTGAATTTTTATTCTCATTTAATACCCTCTTCTCAAATATTCAGTGAACTTTCAAATCTTATCAAGTCCTCCTCCAAAATTAACAAATTATTCAATGATTCTTTGCCGGTACTTTAGATCTATGAATTCCAAAGTTGGAGCTGTGGTTCTTGTCTGACCCTATGAAGTTTGTGATCAACCAATCAGAGAGTGGAAAGTTGGCTCACCTTGAAGTGGAGCTTTCTGCTATACCAGCACACCTACCTTCTTCCCAAGACTCCCTTATTCCACTCCCTCCCTTCTTTGTTTAAGCTCCCAAAGTCTCTTGTTATGACTCAGTCTTAGGACAGTTGTAACCCAATGCCACCCTTGCATCCATAATAGCCCCTACACAGGTGCTTTTGAGAAAACTCCCCCACTTCCTTTCCTATCCTCCACCCCATTACCTGGATCACATTATGGCTTTGGCAGGCACCCCTTGGAGAGGTAGGCTCTATGCTCTGAAAGAGTCAGTAGCCATGAGTAAGAAGCTTAACTCTCCCATTTTTGTTTTGTGTGAGTCAGAGTAATTTGCACAAGATGAGTAGACAAGGATAGCTTGTGATCTTCATTGCAGATTTCATTAAGTTACTTCCCTCCACCTGATCTACCCCTTTCCAAACTTCTCTATTACTATTGAGGGCATTATTGTTCTTTCAGTCACCCTAGTTCACAACCTTAGTGTCATCTTTGACTCCTTCATGTCACCTGCTATATTTAGTCTTTCAAAATTGTCATTTCCACTGCCATGGCATTTCATGTCTATCCTTTTCTTTCTACTCATAAGCCTACAATCCTAGCTCAGACTCTTATAATAACATACCTGAATTCTTGCAACATGTTTTAAATTTTTCTCCCGTATTCTAGTTCTCTCTCATATTTTAGTCTCCCTTTTTATTAATTCGGAAGCTATGTGGACAATGGGATACATTGTCCTAAAGCGCACATCTGATACTTCCCTATTACCATCAAGGGGACTGCTGTCCTTCCTATCACCCCGGCTCACAACTTTGGTGTCATATTCGACTTCACACTTTCACTCATCCCAGATTTCCAATATGTTAACAAATATTTTCATTTCTATCTTTATAACATCTCATTTATGTACCCTTCTCTCCACTCACTCAGCTGCCACCCTAGTTCAGTAACTCATCACTTCTTTCTTGGACAATTGCAATAGCCTTCTTTTTAACTGACCTCTCTGCCTTAAGCCTTCCCTCCCTTAAATACACCTCCACTCAGCTGGCAGGGTGACAGGTCTGACCATGTCACCTCCTCTATTCCCCACTTAATAAATTCTAATGGTTCCTACAGATTCAAACACAAAAACCTTTATGACAATTACATTTCTTTGTAATTTGATCCCTTCCTACCTTTTCAGTCTTCTTATACTTTATAATTCTCTATGCACTCTGTGAATCTAGTCACGTCGACCCATTTGCTGTTCCTCACAAATAATCCTCCATCTCCTCTCCTCTCCCTCTTGTTTTTTTTTTTACTGGCTTTTTAGAATGCTCTCCCTCCTCATTTCCACCTCTGAGCTTCCTTTCAAGACTTAGCTCAAATCCCTCTCTTTTCAGGAGGCCTTCCTACGGCCTCTCAGCTTCTAGTGCCTTCCCCTCTGAGATTACTTTCTTTATTTGCTCTGCATATGACCCGTATGTACAGTATCTAATGATTTTTGTGTTTGTCTCCTTCATTAGAAAGAAAATTCCTCGAGGACATGGATTATTTTTACTTTTCTTGGTATCATCAGCACTTGGAGTAGCATCTGACGCGTAGTTTGTGATTAATAAACAACTGACTGAATGATAGATTTCATCTCCTATTTTTGTATCTTTGAACAATATGCCCCCCCCCTCGCATGCCTGCAATGGTCCCCTTTTTTATCTCCACTACTTGAAATCTCTGGTTTCCTTTAAGGCTCAGCTGTTAACAAGCTTTCCCTCTAATTATATACATGTATATATGTATGTACGTATATATATATACATACACACATACATATGTATGCTTATGTGTATAGTGTATATGTGTTTATATGTATGTATATATGTATGTTAGTGTGTTTATATACATGCTGCATATATCTATATCTATTTATCTATGCAGTTAGGTTATATTTGTCTTTTTAAACGTTCTCTTCTTGGTGCTCCCTCCCCAACTAGGTCTGAAGTTCTTTGAGGACATAAATAGCCAGGTGTTTTTGGGTATGGAGTGCTGCACCTGAAATCAAGAAGACTCATCTTCTTGGAACTCAAGGTTTTAAAAAAATAGATGTTCAAAAGTAAAAAAGTTTTTTTTTTCATGCAACTAGAAAATAAGATGCACAGGCAATGGGGCATAGAGATTTATCTTGCCCTACAAGAAAGGAAGGGAAAGGGGGATGGGAGGGGAATGGGGTGACGGAGGGGAGGGTAGACTGGGGAACAGGGCAACCAGAGTGTAAGCCATCTTGGAGTGGCGGGGGGAGGAAATGGGCAGAAAATTTGTAATTCAAACGCCTGTGAAAATCAATGCTGAAAACTAAACATATTAAAAATAAATTTTAAAAAAAGAAGAAGACTCATCTTCCTGAGTTCAAATCTGGCCTCAGATGTTGACTAACTATATGACCCTGAGCAAGTCACTTAACCCTGTTTGCCTCAGTTTCTCATTTGTAAAATGAGCAAGAGAACTGAATGGCAAACCATTCCATTATCTCTGTGAAAAAAAAAATTCCAAATGGGGTTACAAAGAGTTGGACGTCATTTAAATGACCGCATGACAATTAAAACAAAAACAAAAGAACATGGGCATGTTTTTTGTATCCCTCATGCCTAGCACGGTGCCTTATACATAGTAGGCACTTAATAAATTCTTAGGGAATTGAATTTCAATGAATAGAATTTAGTTCATGTCTATTTTTCTCCCTAGTGGGGACTTGCATCTGGCCCTAGATAAAGGCAGCAAGTTTTTGTAATGGCAAGAACAGGATTTGGATTTAAATCCTAGTTGCGATGCTTATTACCTGTATGATGTTAAATTGTTTGTCATAGTGACTATATAGAGAGTTAGCTGAATATCAGCCTCAAAGCCTGGAGAACCTGGGATCATCCTGCCTCTGACACATGTTGACTGTGTGACCCTGGACAAGTCAGGCTCTGAGTGCACTGGGCAGCTCTCTAAGCGTATAAATTTCAGAGAAGGTGATGGTCTGAATGGGTAGAAGGAATTTCCTCACCCTGGATTTCCCAAGACCAGTGAAATCACATGTCTATTTCTTAAGCCAATCCCTGCTCCTGTGATCTTGGGCAAATCACTACATGCCCTCTGGACCTTACATTCCTTATTTATAAAATGAGGTACCTGGATGACTAGATCAAGGCTTTTTAATCTGTTTAACTTGTTTTTACTAATATAATTGGTTTTATTATAATTATAAAATTATACAAAATATATAAAATTGCATCCAATTATAAAAATATAATTGATTTCCTTTGGTTTCTTATGTATTTTATTTTATGTTCTTAAAAACATCATTCTGAGAAGGAGTCCATAGGCTTTGCCAGACTACAGATGGAGTCCATTACACAAAAAAAGCTAAGAATTTCTGGACCAGATGATAATCTAAATTCTTTATCTCCTGAGGCAGATGGGTGGTGAAGTAGATAGAGTTCTGAACCTGGAATCAAGAGGAGCTGAGTTCAAATCCAGCCTCAGATACTTAGTAGCCCTGTGACCCTGGCCAAGTCACTTAACCCAATTTGCCTCATTTTCCTCATATATCAAATGAACTGGTGAAGGAAATGGCAAACCTTCCAGTATCTTTGCCAAGAAAACTTAGAGTTACAAAATGGTGGACATGACTGAAATGAATGAACAATAGTAACAAAATCAACAGAATTCTAAGGTGAATCCCAACTGTTTTTCAAAGACATAAGCTCCATGTAGAAGGCAGCCTTTCTGACCTCTACATAACTGTTTCAATGTTCCTTGTCTCTCTGCCTCTGTCTCTCTCTGTCTGTCTCTCTGTCTCTTTCTTTCTCAAATTTTAATTAATTAACTAAGGTGGAGTCATTAGGGCTTTGGTTTATGGCATCTAAACATGGAAAGCATTAACAGCATTTGTAGTCCTTCAGAAATGTAGAAATAACCAATCTTGGTTTGGTTAGCTATAATTGTTAGTTAAAATAGGATGCTACCAGAGATTAAGGTGGTGGCTTCATCTCCCCTAAGCCCATGCCATAGCCTTCCTTGGCAGTGTCTCAGGGTTCATTTTGTGCTATGTACTCTTGCCAAAATTATTGCTAATTACAATTCTGTAGCCAAGGGTAATTTTTAGTACAACTCCTATGATCTGGCAATAATACTTTTACTTACATCTTTGTTTTGTCATATTATTTCACTGGCTCAAATGGGCTAAATGATTTGAAGCTGTGATGCTGCCTGGCATACTGGGCAGAGAATGGAACAGAAGATTGTGCACATTCTTACTATTTTTCCCTGAGTTGTATTTTTTATTGCAAAGCATTCATTGGGTGCAAGGGTTGATTGAAACTAGTATTTGGTTTTTGAAAAGGGTCTCAATGTTGGCAGCTGAGGGAGAGCAAAGTATATTCTCTGCTTGGGCCTAGGATTACTCAGAGAGCCAATGGAATGAGAGTATTTGAGAAATGAGATACCATCAGAAAGCAAGCAGTTAAATAAGTGACCTTGTTTTCCCAGGCCTGAGTATGACAACTGAAATCAAACCTGCTTGTAACCAGGAGCATTCTTGGCATTAGATTCCCATTGGTTCATTGATATGCAGGGATTATAAATGCTTGGGCAAAAAAGCTTCAGTGACTTATAAGGCAGCTGTTTTGTTGGGCTGTATATTGTGTTATTTCCTAGGAAGATCCTTGGATGAGGAGGGGAAAAATAAAAAAAAAAACTGAGGATCAATGAGTTTGCCTCATCACTTAATTATCATGAGCTAAGAAAACACATTTAATGAAAAATTTTAGATACTGTGGTATAGTTTCCTTCCCTGCCCTACCCCTCTCTTATCTTTCCTTTCTTTCCTTTATCTTCCTTTTTCTTCCCTTCCCCAGCCAGTCAAAGAGCCACTTCTATATCTCATGGTTAGTTAACTAGACCAAGTTGCATACATGATTCATGATCTCTCTAAGGCACTTTCATTCTGCATCAACACAATTTTCTTGGAATCAGGAAGCAAGTTCTGTAGCATCTCCTTATAGAGAGATGCTTTTAGAAGCACTCTGTACATGTTCCAGACCCTCATTTCACTAAAGATAGCAATGACAAGAGAATGAAATCAAAGGTATAAAGATAGGCAAAGAGGAGACACAACTGGGCCTATTTCCATGATAGGTTACTCAGGGAATTTTAGGAATCAGCAAAGAAACTGAGAAAATTATTAGCTTCGACAAAGTACAAAGCTACAAAATAATACCTCCTTCCCCCCCCCAGACCAATCATCTGGATTTCTATGTAATAAGAACAAAATCCTTGGAGGAAATGATAGAAAAGAGAATTATATTCAAAAGAACTACAAAATACATAAACTATTTGGGAGTCAGTCTACTAAAATACAACTAAACTTGCATAGATTCAATTACAAAATACTTCTTAAAAATGAAGAAAAAATTAAATAGCTGAATGAATATTCAGTGATCATGGCTGGGCTGGACCAAAAAGTAGCAATATTAACAAAGTTAATTCACAGATTTAATGCTATGCTAATCAAACTATCAAAAGGATAGTCTACAGAGTTACACAAAATAATAATATTATTCATTAAATGGAACAATAGATATATATGAAAGGGATTCATGAAAAAGGAATGGAGGGGGAATAGCACTTCCAGATCTAAAACTATATTGTAAAATATCAATCATCAAAAACTATTTGGTCTTGGTTTAAACATTTAAAAGTATATCCATGGAACAGACTAGACAAGTAAGAATCAGAAATAAAGGGACCCACGAACCCAGTGTTCAATAAACTAGGAAATAGATTACTAAGAGAAGAACTCTTTATTTGATCAGAACTGCTGGGAAAATTATTATCAGTAGTATTGTCACTACTACTACTAATAATAACTAACATTTATATAGAATTTACTATGTGCTAGGCACTGGGCTAATAATTGACTTACCTATGCTGACATGGTTAGTAAGCGTCTGAGGCTGACTTTGAAATCAGGTCTTCTTGATTCCAGGCCACTGCACCACCTAGCTGCAAAATATTCCAGCAGAAAATCAATTCTGATCAGGGATTTTTAACCTGAAGTCAATGGAATAGATTTGAGATCTGGGAACTTGAAAATGAAAAAAAGGTCACATCTTTATTTTTACTAATTTCCAACTGAAATTTAGCATCCCCAGAAATTACTTAAAAACATTATTCTGAGAAAAGGTCTATAGATTTCACCAGGCTGCCGAATAGGTCCATGATACAAAAATAACTACAACCCTCTCGTATAATGGAAAGAACATCTGACATAGAATTGGAGAAGCTGGGTTCAAATCCCACCTCTGCTAATGATCATTTTGGTCACCTTGGGCAAGGCCTTTTCCCTCTGATCTTCAGTTTCTCTGTCTGTAACACAAAGGAGTTAGACTGGATGACCTCTAGGGTTGCTTCCAGATTTTAACCTATAATTCTGAGAAATGACTAGACCACCTAACTCTGAAACACTTTCCTTCTCTGAGTTTCTGTGAGTTCTATGTGTGACAGCACCTCTGGGAACTGTTTTCTCAATCTCCTTTCTACCCACTGCCTCCCATCTGAAGATCTAGATGAGGAGTTTTTAGCCTTTTCCATATCATGGACCCTTTTGGTAGTCTGGTGAAGCCTATGGGTCAATTTTTAAAATATTTTTTAAGTACATAAAATAAAATATATAGAATCATAAAAGTAACTAATTATACTAGAATACAGTTATCAAAGTAGTTTGAAAAAAGTCACACGAACCTGGGGTGTATTCTTACAAAGACACACAACATCAGTGGGAAAAAATATGCCTATAGGAAAAATAATCATAGAGGCATGCCTGTAAGGAGCATACGGTCAGATTTATTCATCCTAAGC
>JAQQSZ010003186.1:0-14520 GCA_028646595.1 Phalanger gymnotis
AAAAACTGCTGGGAAAATTAGAAAATGATATGGCAGAAACTGGGTGTAGACCAATATCTTACGCCATATACCAAAATAAAGTCAAAATGCGTTCATGATTTAGGAATAAAGGCTGATACCATAAGCAATTTGAGAGAGCAAGGAATAGTTTACCTGTCAGATTTATGGGAAAGGGAAGAATATATGGCCCAATAAGAGATAGAGAGCATTACAAAATACAAAATGGCTAATTTTGATTATGTTAAATTGAAAAGTGTTTGTATAAACATAGCCAATGCAACAAAGATTAGGAGGGAAGCAGAAAATTGGGAGAAAATCTTTACAATTAGTGTCTCTGATAAAGGCTTCATATCTAAAATATACAGGAAACTAAGCCAAATTTAGAGGAATACAAGTCATTCCCCAATTGAGAAATGGTCAAAGGATATTAACAGGCAGTTTTCACAGGAAGAAATTAAAGGTATCTATAGGCATGTGAAAAAATGCTCAAAATCACTATCGATCAGAGAAATGTGAATCAAAACAACTCTTAGATACCACATCTCTCCTGTCAAATCGGCTAACATGACAAAACAGGAAAATGATAAATGCTAGAGAGGATGTGGGAAAATTGGAACATTGTTACATTGTTGGTGGAGTTGTGAACAGATCCAGCCATTCTGGAGAACAATTTGGAACTATGTCCAAAGGCCTATTAAAATGTGCATACCCTTTGACCCAGCAATACAACTTCTAGGGTTGTATCCCAAAGAGATCACACAAGGGGGAAAGGGACCCATATGTACAAAAATATTTATAGCAGCTCTTTCTGTGGTAGCAAAGAATTGGAAATCAAGGGGATGCCCATCAATTGGGGAATGGCTAAACAAGTTTTGGTATATGAATGTAATGGAATATTATTGTGCTATAAGAAATGGGGAAGACACAGAATTCATAATAACCTGGAAAGACCTACATGATATGATGCTGAGTGAGAGGAGCAGAACCAGGAGGACATTATACACAACCACAGACATATTGATTCTGTGATGACTAACTTTGATAGACTTGGCTCTTCTCAGCAATACAAGGTTCAAAGACAGCCCCAAAGGTCTCAGGATAAAAAGAGCTATCTACATCCAGATAAAGAACTATGGAGTATGAATGAGGATTGAAGGAAACTATCTGCTCTCTCTTTTTTTCTATATCTTTTTTTTTGTTTGTTTCTTCTTTCTCATGATTCACTCCATTGATCATGGTTCTTCTTTACAACGTGACTATTGTGTAAATATGTTTAATGTGAAGGTATATTTAGAACATATATCGGATTCCATGCCATCTTGGGGTGGAGGGGGGAGGGGAGGGAGAGGAAGAAAATATGGAACTTAAAAAACTTGTGGAACTGAGTGTTGTAAACTAAAAATAAAAATTTTTTTTAAAAAGTCGAGTGGCAGGACAAAAATCAGGACAACATGTGATGGATGCAGTGGATGACTTTGGAGTCTCCAATGTCTGACAGAGCTCTAAGTGTTCCACGGTGCCTGCTTTAGCTGCCTTTATGGCCATTGGAATAAATTGCTCTTATCTTCCCATTACACTGGAGGAAGTCTTCACATGATTGGGGTAGTTTGTGACCTGTCAGTTACCCTCAACCTGGTTTAGCCCATCTGCCAAAATGGTGTAGCCACTGCCACATGCTGCTGCCAGGCTGTGGCTGCTGCACGTGCTACACCTAGGAGCCACAAGGTGAGAGTGCCAGATAGGCACCAAAGGGGGAAGAGCAGCCTTGAAAAGGGCTTAGCAAGCCCACACGTCAGAAGTGCTAGTCCTTCCAGAATACTCATACACTCCAGTTCCCTTTTATATCTTGGATAAATGAGATATTTTATGAAGATTTTTCCCAATTCGTCACTTCTTTTTCTCATCCAAATTCCTTGATTTTTTCTACAAAAGATTTTTATTTTCATACAATCAAAAATTATCTATTTTATCCTTTGTTTGATTATGGATTCTCCTACTTGCCATATCTCTGAAAAGTATCTCTAGGATGCTTCCTTCTAATTTTTTTATTTTATTTTATGGTAGAGGTGGCCTTTAAATATTGCAGGTACTATACTTTTGAGTTTATTTTTGTATATGGTGTAAGATGTTGGTCTAAACCCAATTTCCACAAAACTCCTTTCCATTTTTCTTAAGCAGGAGTCTCATTCAAGTCTTCCTGATTCCAATTCTAGTAAATAAGCTATTTTGACATGGGAATACAAAGTCCCCTTTTCTTGAACCAAATATGCATCATAAAAACCATAATGTCTCTTTTCTTTCAACAAAGCAATCTTTATCTCTACCCAACTTTGTAGCCCTGGCTGGACCATGAGTCACTCTCTTTGATTTTCTCAGCTTAACAAAGGGGCTAAGTTTAATGCTGTCTCTTGTTTGCTTAAATTTGTTTGTTCAGAAACATGACTCAAATAAAGGCAGAACCTCCCAAATGTTTGTTCAGTGTTGGTTTTTTTTTTTTAATTTCTCCCTCCCCTAGCTCATGACCCACACTGGGTTTAGGATTCCCAAGATTATGTGATTCATAGTTCCCAGGAAGATCTGATCCACAATTCTTTAGAATTACAAGCTGCACCTGCCACTGATCATTTTTTTTTCTATTCTGTAAATGTTTTATTGATGCCTTCCAGCTTGTTACTATAATCATTTCTAGAAAAATCTCTCTTTCTCTTCCCTCTCCCTTCAAATTAAACAAAGAAAAACAGTTGAACAAAAAATGTCTTGCAGTAGCTATCTCTCACAATATAAAAAAAAAAAATCAACTCCAGAAGTCTTCCACCTTTCAGCTATGAAGAGGGATGTTTCTTTCTTCACCATCCATTCTCAGGGACCATCACTGGTCTTTCAATTACTCTGAGTTTGGCTTCCATTGAGTGATCTTCCTAGTTACATGCTCACCATTATCTCTGCCTTTCTTTTGGTTTTTCTTATTTCCCTCTGAATCAGTTCATCCTGGTTTCTCTGAGTTGTTCATAATTGTCATTTTCTGTAGCAATCATTTCCCTTTTTTTATTGTTTCTTGGTATCATTAGCTCCCACTTACCCAATTCTAATTTTTTAAGGAATTATTTTCTTCAGTGAGCTTTTGTACCTCTTTTTCCATTTGGCCAAATCTACTTTTTAAAATAGTCCTCTTCAGTGGATTTTTGTGCCTCTTTTACCAAGCTGTTGACTCTCTTTTCACAATTTTCTTGCATCACTCATTCTCCCCATCCCAATTTTCCCTCTAGCTCTCTTATTTAATTTTTAAAATTCTTTTTAAGCTCTTCCAGGAATTCTTGTTAGGTTTATATACAATTCACATTTTTCTTTTGCTTTGACATCATTGCCTTCTTCTGGGTTTATATCTTGATCTTCACTGTCATCATAGTAACTTGTTATGGTCAAGTTCTTTTGTTGTTGTTTGCTCATTTCCCCAGATTATTTCTTGATTTTAACTTTTATGTTAAAAGTTGGGCTCTGCTCCATTGTCCCAAGCTTCAGTTTTTTCATGCTGCTTTTTTCAGAGCTAGCTCTGGAGGTCTGTAAATTCTTTGGGGCTTCCAAGGTGGTATGATGTAAGGAGAAGCGTGGTCATTGCTCTCCTGGCCTGTGCTCTGGTTTTACCCAGAAAGGGCCCCTGCTCTCCTATAGCTGGCCCTGGAACTGTGACCAGATACCTTCTCCTGCAGGCACAAACACTAGTGTTTCTTTCTGCCTTGGAACTGAGATCAGGGTCTCCCCTGTGAGTGACCACAAGCACTCCTCTCTGCCCTGGAGCTCCTCAGGGGCCACTAGTGATATCACTGCTTTTGGTTCTAGGACTGCAACCCAGGACTGCACATGGGCAATATAACAGGGTCCTGAAACCAGCACCAGGAAAGGATCCCCTGCAATCTCCTTCTGACAAGTTGTCTGACAACGCCCCCCCCACACCAGCCATCTTATTGTTCCCTATGTTGTTGCTGCTGCCAATTCGAGGCACAACCAGGCTTGCTTGTGCTATAGCAATTATTTCTCATTCATACAGCACAGGGTTTTATTGTTTTTCTAGCCAACCCCTACTCTGTTTTCAATTCTTTGGCATCACTTTAAAAAAAAAAGTACTGCTATGGTGACATGGGCTTACATAGAACCTTTGTTTCTGCCTTAGGTCTCCTGGAGTAATTTCTAGTAACCGTTGCTCATTTTCTTGCCCCAGGGAACCAGTCCTGGAAAACTCCCCTCATCCCTGATCCACACTGGGCATCAGTATCCCCAGCGAGAGGTTCACTCCTTCCCAGCTGTTTCTACTTTCCTCAAGGATATACAGTTTTACTGGGAAGTTCATATACCTTGTTGCAGCTTCTTTGGCTTCCATGCTGAGTTGGAGACTGGAACGGAGTCTTGGGTCTCCCAGTGGCACACACCAGCTATCAGGCTCCAATGGTGGCTATTGTGCATCCTTGGTCCACTTGGTGAGGGATTAGAACCAACATTATTAATGGAGTTCATTTTGTGATCCGATGGGACAGGAAGGTTCTGAAGGAAGAATAACAGGGAACATAGATTGTTCAGGAAGCCACCCCATTTTTTCAGACTGCCTCTTGCAATGACCTTCAGACTTCCCGTAGTTAAGTGTTGAGCATCTCCAAACTTAGCATGCTCATCAGGCCCATACTAAAGTTTTTCTAGCTTACTAGAACTGACCAGAGTTTGAGCTCTTCTGGTCAGGCCTTTGAAATTCCATGGTTATCTCCCCAAGCTGGAATCAGCTCTTACTGCTTTTTGAGAGCCAATCGTTAGATGTTTTTTACCCTTCAAAAATCAACCAATGCTACATAAGTAAGTGCTTCACTTATTGTTGAATTGATTGATTAGCCTTAGGAAAAGTGATGGGGAAAAATGGTTAATAATGCAGGTTAAACTTAAAAGTGTCCTGTGTACATTTACCCCCCAAGAGAACTGGTCGTTAAACATTTGCCAGCACACCCCTGGTCCTAATGAGGTATTAGAGACAAACACTAGTGGGTGAAAACAAGATCCCATGATATAGTTTCTTAGCACTCTCTACTGCTCAAGACCTCTCCACACCACGTGGGTCGCAGAAGACTGAGTTCCCTTAAAATCAGTACAGAAGTACCAGCTATTTTTATTATCATTACTACTACTACTATTACTGTTACTACCATCGCTACTACTATGACCACCACTGCCACTTCTACTGCTACTGTTACTGCTACTGCTGCTGCTGCTTCTGTTGCTGCTGCTGCTACTGCTGCTATTACTGCTGCTACTGTTGCTGCTGCTGCTTCCATTGCTGCCGCTACTGTTGCTGCTGCTGCTGCTTCTTCTGTGGCTGCTGCTGTTACTTTAGCCTCAGAACTAAGCAAAGGATCTTGCCCTGATGGGATTAATGAATTTTATTAATGAATTTATTTATTTATTAATGAATTAATGAAATTAATGAATTAATAATTTCAGGGTTTGATTGTTCATACGGTTTCCACAATCTCAAATCAAGGACTGTAACCAGAGACAAATATTTCGATTTTGAAACCTAATACATGGAGACTTGTGGTATAGCACAGTGGAAAATGAAATTACTTTGGAGTCTGAAGACCTGATTTCAAATCCTAATTCTTGATTGATAAAATGGCTGGACTAGGTGGCCTCTGCACTACCTTTCAGCTGTAGATCTAGGATCCTTTGACTTTTTGTTTTGATTTGGAATTAGAGGTCCTGGGTTCAAATCTCCACTTGCCTGTGAGATTTCTAGTGCCTCAGTTCGCCTCTCTTGGATTCTGTTTCCTCACCTGAGGTTTGACCAGATACTTTCAATGAATTCCACAAAAATGGAATTTGATATGGCTGACCTCCAGGGTCTATTTCTTCTTTCTCAGTCAGAAAGAGCCTGGCTCTGGTGTGCTATAGAGTAGACACAGATGGCCTTGTTTGAACATGATGTGTGTCCTTCAAATGATATGCTGTATATGGAACCTGGACAAATTAAATGCATGTTTTACATGCACTGGGGAATCTCTTTTTGAGTGTTGCCCCTGTCCTAAAGACCACTGGCATGAGCTTCTCTCCTTATTGGTGGGGGGAGGTGAATGCCCTGCCCTGAGTAATCCACTCAAAGTCCTTGTAAAACAACAATAAAAAAGTCTTTGCCAAGAGGAAAACCATCTCCTAACTTGGGGTTCCTAAGATAGTCTGACACTGCTGGAATCCTACCTTGGTGATTTACTGCCTATGTGATCCAGAGGGAGTCAAGTTAATTCTCTGAATTTCAGAGTCTTCCTCTATGAAAGGGAAGGCAGGTAATGGCACCTAGCTCACAGGGATGCCATGAAGCTGAGAAGATAATTCACGAAAAGCACTTTTAAAAAATGTTAGAGATTATGACTAATTATTATTATTATGGCATGCTTTTCCATATCAGTGATAGTAAGCATTTATATTTAGGATACCAAGTATACCCTATGAAGGATCTAAAGCTATGGACAAAGAACTGTGGCCTGCAGAGGCAGAAAATTTCCCCCATGAGTCAGTATCAACACAATGAATAGACCCTGTGATTCCACCTAATCAGCCCATAGCCTTTCACATCCCGTTCTGCTTTTTCTGCGGTCTCCCTCAGCAGAGATTCTGGCTAATGGTGGAGGCACTGGGTGCACTTCCCCTTCAGTAGCCTATGGCAGGCAAGTGTTCTACCTTGGCAGATCCCCCCACCCTAGTTAGTGTCTGCTTGGCACGAGGGACCACAACCATTTCCACTTTCCTACCCACAGTCAATATTTAATCCAATTCAAACAAAGAAGCCAGTGGTAGTGGCACATGCCAGCAACCCCAGCTCCCAGAGAAGCTAAAGCTGGCTCTCTTGCACTCAGCAGTTCTGAGTCATCATGATGGGTTAAGCTGATTGGGTGTCTATACTAATTTCAGCATCAGTATGGTGACTACTAGAAGTGGGTAACCACCAGGTTGCTTAAGGAACCCAGTCCATGTCTGAAATGGAGCAGGTCAAAGGTTCTGTGCCCATCAGTAGTGAGAGTGGGTTCGTGAGTAGCCCCTGTACTTGCTGAAGAGACCTAGTCTTTTAAAAAATAACATAATCCAGTAAACATTTAAGTGCCTACTTATGTGTCAGACTCTGTGCTAGGTGTTGGGAACAATTGTTTAAGATCAGATAGGGAACTACACCTGTGATTTCACTATTAGGGAACTTCAGGATGAAGAAAATCTCTGCATTAATGCCAATTAGCATCTGCTCTGCAATTTTTCCTGTTACAGAGCTGACAAGGGTAGTGGGAGGTTAGGTCACTTGTCTAGGGCCACATAGCCACTATGTCTAAGAGGCATGACTCAAACCCAGGTCTTCCTGACTACAAGGCCAGCTCTCTATCGTACCATATTTCTTCTCTTAGAATCAATATATCTGTTTGGGAACAAGCTCAGGTTATTCTTCCTTTCAAATGGCTGCTGCTTATGCATTTAGACCATGCCTTTCAAGGATCAGTCTGCTAAAGATGGAAACTGGAAGCAAGAAAGTCATCATGGGAAAACAAAACAAAACCCTAGACCCAGAGTCAGAGGACCTGGGCTCAAATTCTAGCTTTACCCCTTACTATCTGTGGGAAGCTCTCTTAAATTTGCTGGGTCCCAATTTCCTCACCCATAAAATGAGGTTTGGACTGCATGGCCTCTGAGGTCCCTTCTAGCTGTAAATCCCATGACCCTGGGATGGAGTGACTGATCATAGAAAGGTATAAAGATGATAGCTCATCTTCTACCTACCATGCCATTGTCACCTCAGGGCATAGCCATCAGTACTAACCACTGCCTCCTTTTTTCCTTTTTCTCCCACCCTGTAGCTTGGGTCAAGCAAACTTGGGACTCAATATATTAGAAAGATCTATGATGATAACATGTGAGTGCTTATCTCCAAAGGTACCAGTTACTACCCATCCATGTCTTCTCCTCCTTTGGGGATCATGCTCCAGGAAATCCTCCACTGGAGGGATCCATGTAACATGTTGGAAAAGGGAGTTTTCCTCTCTAGAGCAGGGTATGAACCTGGGGTCCATAGATTCCCATGGATAGGTTTTAGGGGGTCTTCGGTAGGGAAATATTATATCTTTATTGTTATATAATTGATTTCCTTTGTAATCCTATGCATTTTACTTCGTAGATTTACAAATATCATTTTGAGAAGGGATTCATAAGCTTCATCAGACTGTGACAAAGGGGTTCATGACCCACACATGAAGGTTGAGAGCCCTTGACCTTGTATGGAAACTAATAGAGCACACCAGCTTTCCATGAATGATTTTTCCCTCATACCATATGACCTTTTCCAGTAGTATGACTTCCACTTGTGCAGTTCTTCAATGATAATATGCTTCAGTCTTTCCATTGCCCTTTGTATGACCTTCACCTTTACTTTTTTGGAGACAATGTTACCCCATTCTTCAGTCACACAGAAGCAGTGGAGGAATATTGGTGTGATAAGCCTTTGTTTCAAGGAGAAATTATTCAAAATACCATTATGTCAAAGTACTGTTCGAAGTACCATTTCCCCAAAGGAATCCAGCCAGTTCTCTTCATCTTTACTTCTGGGGTCCCAGTTCATTTTCCATGGGCAATGATTGCCCAAGATATATGTACTGATAGTTCCATTTCATGGACTAGATATCATTTTCTGGACAAAAGGCATTCTTCATCCACTTGTTTTTTGTTTGTTTGTTCCCACCCCTACCCCCACCCCCAATGTGGAGCATGAAGTTGAATACTTCTGAGAAATTGTGGATCTAATTTAAGAGGCTATGAAGTGTTTGGATGCAACAAGTACAACTTCTCCACTTTCATTTAGAGGGCCCTCTCTATCTAAAGGGAGTCCCTTTCCCTTTGGGACTTTGTGCTGGACAACCTCCATCACTATAGAAGCACTTCTGATGAATAGAATAGACATCTTTCTGTGTCGTGTTGATATTATCATCATCATCACTACTACTAATGACAGCTAGCATTTCTATAGTACTTCAAGGTTTGTAAAAACTTTACAAACATTATCTTGTTTTATCCTCACAACAACTCTGGGAGTCAGGTGTTTTTATTATTCCCATTTTATAGATGAGGAAAGCAAGGTTGAGACAGTTTAAATGATTTGCCCAGGGTCACACATAAGTGTCAGAGGCTGGATTTGAACTTGGATCTTCCTGAATCCAAGACTAGCCACTAGGTGTCAAAGGGAGCCTTGGTGTGGCACCTTTCAAGGACTCTTAGGAGATTTTAACAAATACACAGGAGAATTCTCCCTGGAGAAGTAGCTTTAAGGAGGCATTTTGATCCATAAATCAAATGCTGTTTTCTTTTCCCCTAATAAACAATCAAGAATATGAGATTCCACTGGGCTTTGCAGTTGGTTTCATGAGCAGAAAGATGCAATCTGTTCTAGGATTTTGTGTTTGTTTCTTTTAAGCCCTGTCCTACTTCTGCTAATCCTACTGATCAATATAAGGTTGTAAGTGATTTTTTTTTGCAGAGATGCAAAATGCAAGAGGGAGATGAGGCTACAAGGTGATGCAGAGCTGTGCTCAGCTGCTCCCCAGAAACTTTTTCTGACACAGAGAACTCCCACTGTGGGAAGAGATGAGGAGAAAAAAAAAGGATTTTTTTGGTTCCTGTGCTCTGGGACTTCTTACCCAGGGCTAAAAGCCGCATTAGTGTCAAACCAGTTGTCCTTGAAAAATTAGGTGACTCACTGCTCTTACCATAACATGCTCAGGTTCCCACCCATCGTGAAAAGAAAACCAGCTCCACAAAATGTCTTTTAAAACCATGACACTGGGGCAGAACTTACACACAGGAGAGCTTTTCTTGCCTTAATCTGTGGGTGAAGCCCAAGCTTTAGAACATCTTATAAAATTTTAAAAAAAGAAAAGAAAAAGCCATGTCAAAAGAAATGTGTTTGAAAGGAACAGAAGGAAGGTGCGAAAGAGTCTCAGACAAGCAGGACGGCTTTGAAAGTTACACACTGGGGTATCCAGGTGGTGCAGTGGATAGAGGATAGCCATGGAGTTAGGGGAACCTGAGTTCAAATGTGACCTCAGATACTTATTAGCTATGTGAACCTGGACAAGTCACTGAACCCCAAGTGCCTCCAAAAAAGAAAGAATGTTACATGTTGAATTTATTATATACTTTTAAAAAAGCAAACTACATATTAGAAATTCATAGCTTTATGTATCTTCCTCTTCTGTATATGTGGTGGTGCTTGTTTTACTTGGAGTTTAAGTTCAGAATTTTTAATAAAAGAGAATGTTAGTTTAGTGAAGGTTGAACATAAAGTCTGATCCTTTGGTTCTTGTAAACTTGCAAAGGCAAACTGAAATCTAATTTTCTCCCTTAATTTTTCTTGTTTTTTTGTGACATGGCTAATGTGGATGCATGTTTGTATGATTTGACATGTTTAATTGATGCCATATTGCTTGCTTTCTCAGAGGTGGGGGCTAAAGCAAAGGAGAAAATTTGGATCTCATCAATTCCCATAGATTAAATCATTACCTTTACACAGATGATTCTTAGATCTATCTCTCTAGCTTCATCCTCTCTCCTGTCATCCGATCTTGCATTTCCAACTGCCTATTGGACTTCTAGAACTGGATGTCCTACAGTAATATTAAACTCAATATGTCCAAAACAGAACTCATTCTCTTCCCTACAAACCCTCCCCCTCTAACTTCCCTCTTACTGTTGAGAGCACCACGATCCTCCCAGTCACCCAGGCTCAAAACTTCGGTATCTTCCTTGGCTCCTCACTCTTTCATCCCCCATATTCAACCTGTTGTCACATTCTGTCATTTCTACCTTCCCGAGATCTCTCGTACGCATTTTCTTCTCTCCTCTGACACTGCCACCATCCTCATGCAACCCTCATCACCTCACCCCTGGACTATTGCAATAGCCTTCTGGTTATTCCCTCTGCCTCAAATCTCTCCCCACCAATCTATCCTCTATTCGGCTGTCAAACAGGTCTTCCTAACACACAGGTTTGACCATGTCATCCCTTTACTCAATAATCCTAGTGGCTCCCTATTAACTCCAGAATTAAGTACAAAATTCCTTGGCTTTTCAAGCTCTTCCTAACTTGGCCCCTTCCTACATCTCCAGTCTTTCCCACCTTCATGGCCCCTCTTGCTATTCTTCATATGGACTCTCCACCTCCCTAGCCCATGCATTTTTCTGAATGTCCCCATCCCAGGAATGCTCTTCTTCCTCATCTCTGCCTTCTATTTTCCTTTATGTCTCAGCTGAAGTATCACCTTATGCAAGAAAGCCTTAATTCCAGTATCATCTCTCAAAGATTATCTTCAGATAACCTAGCCCCCTCTTACTTTTTGTTGTTTTCATGTTGCTCCCTTTACACTGTGAGCTCCTGGAGAACAGAGACTTTTTGCTGGTGTTGTTGATTTTGTCTTCCCACCTCCAGTGCTTAGCACTGGGCTTGGTATATAGTAGGCATTTAATAAACACTTTGTGACTTGACTGGCTGACTGCCCCAAAGAGGTATCCTTAACTTCCCAACCAAAAAGGTAACTACTTTGGGTATTTTTTAATTTGGGTAGGATTTGGAGCAACTGTCTCTAGGGGAAATACTCTGTATCATGTTTTTCTACCAGAAGACTATTTTATTTTGTTTTCTGGAGACCTTGCTTACACATGTACAAGTTAGAACACCTTGTACCAACATTTCAGGGCTACATAGCCACCTTCAGTAAACACAAAATGTGACCTTTTTTTAAGCAATCATCTATGTAAACTATTATTCCATAGATGGAAATATAAGACTCTCACACAGGTGTGGCTCAAAGACTACTGGGACTGAATTCAGATTTGAATCAGGCCACCAACATGATTTACCAGCCATGTGACCTCAACCAAGTCACGTTTTCAGCTTGTTTCCTCCTCCAGCTCACACTCTAAAATTCTATAGTATTCTCAGATCTGCTTAACTGAAGTGGGCTCTCACACCATTTTTGTTCTTCAGAAGACAGGAAGAAACCATCCTCTCCTGGTAACATACTCAAATATTTCAACAGATCTATGATTTTATCAACGTGGGTAATCCTCCAAAGGTGCAGATAATGCCTATTTAGGTCTTTTTATCCTGGGAAATTCCTGTCTATCTCCTCCCCTACATCCTCCACAGAGGATCTTCCTAACATGCTGGAAGCCTTCCTTGAGATCTCCTGTTAATAATGCAGGGTTTGGTGATATTACTCCCATCTTTTCCCCCTGCTATTCCAATGACTGCCACTATGGCATGGCCCTTCTTACCATCAGCATAGTCTCTTTCAACAACCTCCTAACTGTGAGTCTTGCCAGGTTTCACAGCCCTCCTTCATGCTTCAGCCAGAAAAATCTTACTTGGGTGCACATGATTGTCACTCCTTCCATCAAGCCTTAGCCTACTGCATAGGACTGAAATGCTTTAGCCAGCAGTCAAGTTCTCTAAATTCTAACCAACTCTCCTTTCCCCACCTTCTATCGCTATTCCCACTATGCTCACAGTTCAGTCACCACCTTCTTAACACATACCCTGTATTGTCCCACCTCCAAACTTTTGCTCATGATCTTGTCCCTCTTGACCTCCTGGCAGCATCTCTTGAAATCCCACCCATCCCTTAAGGCCTGGCTCAAATGCTACCTCCTTCCTTAATACAATCTAACAAGAATTTAGTAGTTGCCTCCAAAGTACACAGCACTGGCTACTGGGGATATAAGAAGAATTAAAGCCATTTCTGCCCTCAAGGACCTCATATTCTACTGGAGAAAACAAGTAGACACAGAAATAAATCTAATATAATTTAAGGAGAGAGCGTTAACATCGGAGGAGGAATTCTACTTTTGTAGGATGTGGCAGGTGAGCTGCACCCTAAGCCATGTTCAGAGTTCTTTTTTTTTTAGATTTTTTTCAATGATATTTATTTATCTATTTATTTACTAATATTTTATTATTTATTTAGTATTTTTAGTTTTCAGCATTGATTTCCACAAGATTTTGAGTTACAAATTTTCTCCCCATTTCTACCCTCCCCCCTCCACTCCAAGATGGCATATATTCTGATGGCCCCATTCCTCAGTCAGCCCTTCCTTCTGTCACCCAACTCACCCCACCTCCTTTTCCCTTACTTTCTTGTAGGGCAAGATAGATTTCTATGCCCCATTGCCTGTATTTCTTATTTCACAGTTGCATGCAAAAACAACTTTTTTTAAAAAATCTTTTAAAACTTTGAGTTCCAAATTCTCTCCCCTCTTCCCTCCCCAACAACCTACCCTAAGAAGGCAAGCAATTCAACATAGGCCACACGTGTATCATTATGCAAAACCCTTCCACAATATTCATGTTGTGAAAGACTTACTATATTTTGCTCCCTCCTATCCTGACCCCCTATATTCAATTTTCTCCCTTGACTCTGTCCCTTTTTGAAAGTGTCTGCTTTTGATTACCTCCTCTCTCTATCTGCTCTCCTTTCTATCATCCCCCCTTTTTGTCCCCTTCTCCCTTCTTTCCTGTGGGGTAAGATACCCAATTGAGTGTGTATGTCATTCCCTCCTCAAGTCAAATCTGATGAGAGCAAGATTCACTCATTCCCCCTCACCTGCCCCTCTTCCCTTCCAACGAACTGCTTTTTCTTGCCACTTTTATGAGATAATTTATCCCCTTCTATCTCTCTCTTTCTCCCTCTCTCAATATATCCCTCTCTCATCCCTTAATTTTATTTTTTTTTGATATCATCCCTTCATATTCAACTCCCCCTGTGCCCTCTGTCTATGTATATGTATATTCCCTTCAGCTACCCTAATACTGAGGTCTCATGAATTACATGCATAATCTTTCCATGTAGAAATTTAAACAAAACAGTTCAATTTTAGTAAGTCTTTTATGATTTCTCTTGCTTGTTTACCTTTTCATGCTTCTCTTGATTCTTGTGTTTGAAAGTCAAATTTTCTATTCAGCTCTGGTCTTTTCACTGAGAAAGCTTGAAAGTCCTCTGTTTTCTTGAAAGTCCATATTTTGCCTTGGAATATGATACTCAGTTTCACTGGGTAGGTGATTCTTGGTTTTAATCCTCTGGAATATCATATTCCAAGCCCTTTGATCTCTTAATGTAGAAGCTGCTAGATCTTGCATTATCCTGATTTTGTTTCCACAATACTCAAATTGTTTCTTTCTGGCTGCTTGCAGTATTTTCTCCTTGATCTGGAATCTCTGGAATTTGGCAACAATATTCCTAGGAGTCTTCTTTTTGGGATCTTTTTCAGGAGGTGATCAGTAGATTCTTTCAATTTCTATTTTACCCTCTGGCTCTAGAATATCAGGGCAGTTCTTGATAATTTCTTGAAAGATGATTATCTAGGCTCTTTTTTTTGATCATGGCTTTCAGGTAGTCCAATAATTCTTAAATTCTCTCTCCTGGATCTATTTTCCAGGTCAGTGGTTTTTCCAATGAGATATTT
>JAQQSZ010003187.1:0-14519 GCA_028646595.1 Phalanger gymnotis
TCTGGTCATTGAGGCAGGGCTTGAGAACGCCAGAAGCTCAGCTTCGAGGAGGGGTGAGCCGGGAGATAACTGGAAGCGGGAAACTGCAGAAGCAGAAAGCTGCAGAAGCCAGAAGCTGCAGAGGCAGGAAGCTGAGGAAGCAGGGCTTACCTGAGTGCGAGCAGGAACGTGAGGCCAGTGAAAATGATTTGGCTAAATACTGTCTTGTTTTTCTGTGGCCTCCTGGTTGCTCTTGTGAGATGGGCTTTCTGGGGCTGGAGTCTTTTTGTCAAGATGTTGGAATGGGGAGGCTGGTTCAAGTTTTTGCTGTGGTGGGGCCTAAATAAATTTCTTGTTGTTTTCTCCTTAGAGAATCTCTCATACCTTGCGATTTCGGACCATTCAAACATATACATGATTATATTTGAGATCATAAATTCGGCCTTCCTACTACAAAACCCTATGAGAGCACGATTCACTCATTCATCCTCACCCGCCCCCTCTTCCCTCCCAACAGAACTAAGTTTTTTTTGACACTTTTATGAGAGATAATTTATCCCATTCTATCTCTCACTTCTCCCTCTCTCAATATATTCCTCTCTCATCCCTTAATTTGAGTTTTTTTAGATATCATCCCTTCATATTCAACTCACCTTGTGCCCTCAGTCTACCGTTTTATGTACATTCCTTTCAGCTACCCTAATATTGAGGTCTCATGTGTTATACACCTCACCTTTCCATGTAGGAATATAAACAAAACAGTTCCACTTTAGTAAATCCCTTATGATTTCTTTTTCATGTTTACCTTTTCATACTTCTCTTGATTCTTGTGACTGAAAGTCAAATTTTCTATTCAGCTCTGGTCTTTTCCCTGAAAAGCTTGAAAGTCATCTGTTTTATTGAAAGTACATATTTTACCTTGGAGCATGATACTCAGTTTTGCTGGTAGGTGATTCTTGGTTTTAATCATAGCTCCATTGACCTCAGGAATATCATATTCCAACCCCTTTGATCCCTTAATGTAGAAGCTGCTAGATCTTGGGTTTTCCTGATTTTGTTTCCAGAATACTCAAATTGTTTCTTTCTGGCAACTTGCAGTACTTTCTCCTTGATCTGGGAGCTCTGGAATTTGGCAACAATATTCCTAGGATTTTTCTTTTTGGAATCTTTTTGAGGAGGCATTTGGTGGATTCTATCAATTTTTATTTTACCTTATGGCTCTAGAATGGCAGGGCAGTTCTCCTTCATAATTTCTTGAAAGATGACATCTATGCTCTTTTTTTTTTGATCATGGCTTTCAGGTACTCAAATAATATATAAATTGTCTCTCCCAGATCTATTTTCCATGTTAGTGGTTTTTCCAATGAGATATTTTCCATTGTCTTTCATTTTTTTCATTCCTTTCATTCTGTTTGATAATATCTTGATTTCTCATAAAGTCACTAGCTTCCACTTGCTCCAATATAATTTTTTAAAGTAGTATTTTCTTCAATGGTCTTTTGGACTTTCTTCTCCACTTCGCTAATTCTGCCTTTCAAGGCATTCTTCTCCTCATTGTCTTTTTGGAGCTCTTTTGCCATTTGAGTTAGTCTATTTTTTAAGGTGTTATTTTCTTCAGTATTTTTTTGCATCTCCTTTAGGAAGTCACTGACTTGTTTTTCATGGTTTTCCCCATCACTCTCAATTCCCTTCCTATTTTTTCCTCTACTTCTCTAACTTGCTTTTCCAAACCTTTTTTTTTTAGCTCTTCCATGGCCTGAGACAAGTTCATGTTATTCTTGAAAGCTTTTGATGTAGCCTCTTTGACTTTCTTTACTTCTTCTGGCTGTATGTTTTCGTCTTCTTTGTCACCAAAAAAGATTCCTAAATCAGAGTCTGAATCTGAATCTGTTTTCACTGCCTGGCCATTTTCCCAGCCAACTACTTGACCCTTGAGTTTTTTTTTTTATTTTCTTTTGTTTTTTGTGTGATGTGACTCCTTGTAGAGTAGAGAGTACTTTGTCCCAAGCTTAATAGGCTGTGCCATTTTTTTTCAGAGCTTTGTCTTCACAGAAAGCTTTGCCATATGCAAGAGACATCCTCTTCCCCCAAGAACTGCCAACCTGGACTGCCACTCAGATCTGAGCAGGCTCTGCACTCCTTCTCTGATCTGCCCCTTAATTCCTCCCACCAGGTGGGCATGGGTCCAGAAGCAACTGCAGCTGTAGTTCAGTAGCTGCATAACCTCATAGGGATGGTGGCCAAACCACAAATTCTTTTCACTCAGTTCCTCCAGTTTTTTTCCCACTAACTTTCTCTCTTGTCTTTGGTGTTTGTGGGTTGAGAAGTCTGGTAACTGCCACAGCTCACTGATTCAGGCCACTAGAGCTTGTTCTGGCCTGGTTCATCTGGGTTGCAGCCCACACTGGGCTCTGTTCTTTTCTGCTCCCAGTTCCCTGTGATAGACCTTACCCAATGAACATCCAGGCTGTCCTGGGCTGGAATCCTGTTTCCCTCTGGTATTTTGTGGGTTCTGCATTTCTAGAATTTGTTCAGGGCCATTTTATAGGTGTTTGGAGGGCTCTGGGGGAGAGTTTTAGGCCAGTCCCTGCTTTCCAGCTGCCATCTTGGCTCCACCCTCCTGTTGGTGGGTCTTACACCCTTATAGCAGCTGCAGCCAGAGTTTTGCTACATTCATTCGTCTGCTTACTTATTTATGCATTTGGTCGGCTGTTGTTTTTACTTACAGATAAAAGGAAAATCAATTGATTATCATCATAAGCACTTAAACACATCTTTTTTTTTGTAGAACAGAGGAAAAAAGCATTAATATAGTGTCTACTATGTGCCAGGCATTGTGCTAAACTATTTTCAAAATTATTGTCTCATTTGATCTTTCCAACATCCCTGTGAGGTAGATCCTGTTGTTATCTCCATTTTATAGTTCAGAAGAGTGAGCCAAAAAGAGGTTAAAATAACTTGACAGTGATCACACGGATCACAGAGTTTTTGAGGCCAAATTTGTATTAAGGTGTTCCAGATTCCAGGCTCAGTACACTATACACTCTGGTACAAACTGGGTGATGTGCAGATCCACGTGCATCTGGGTTTGGTATGTCATGTAAACTCTCTCGCTCACTCCCTCTCCATCAAAAGTTTTTTTTCCTCTATGGTGTCATTATATTAGAGTTTCAAATAAGGGACCTTTAATTATTACTAACTAATAACACACATAGAGTAGGTACAAAACAAATATTTCAGATTTCTCTTCCTGAATATTTTTATATTAGCAGAGAACATCAAAGTGTCCCCCCCAAATGTATTGATATACATCTTTCAGGAAATGTAACAGGATATTGAGCTGGTCAGTTTGGAGAAGAGATTCATTTCCATAATCCCCTTAGTTCACTTATGTGAATTATTTGTGCCCTACCTGTGATAAATCATTCAGAACTCATATTTGTTGGACACACTGTAACTTGATCAAAACATAGTGATGATATTTTGCTCCTCTTCAAGAATGAAGGACAGCAACAAGCCTATATCATTTAATATATATATATATATAAACATTTCAGTTTTTAAATTTAATATGTCTATGAGACATTAAATCCATTTTTAGTTTCAAATTGCTTTCCTTTTTTCTCTTATTGTTTTATTTATTTTGAGCACTGACTCTGCTATTTTCTTTCTTTTCTTTGTTTACTTTTATTCCCTTCTTTTGTTTCTACATTGCAATGGATGAATGACCTTTGTTTAACAAAAGGCAATAATGAGAGAGTAGATTTGAACAATGAAAGAGTGCTTATTATCTGGATTACCATGAATAAGGTACAATCTCTCTAAGTATCACTGCTAAATCCTACATTATTTAACTCAGAGTCATTGTACAGGAAACACTTTGTAAATCTTAATGTGCTACACAAAATCAATTTCTACTACTACCCTTGATACCAGGATCATATTTCAAAGGTACACAATAACATGTATTTGACAAGTAAGTGATCTTTGAAATGAGTTCTTGCCAATTGATTTCACATATTTGTGAGTGTGAATAAAATTCTTAAACACCCTTTTCATTTTAGGAAATAAAACATAGCCATAAAAAAATTGAATTCATTTTAAGTAATATTAAGATAATGATTAATTAATTAATTAAGATAATTGCCATAGTCATTGATTTCTAGCAATCTACTCTTTGACAAACCCAAACAGGCCAGCTTCTGGGCTAAGAATTCACTATTTCACAAAAACTGCTGGGAAAATTGGAAAATGGTAGGGCAGAAACTGAGCACAGACCAATATCTTACACCATATACCAAAATAACGTCCAAATGGGTTCATGATTTAGGAATAAAGGCTGATACTATAAGCAATTTGGGAGAGCAAGGAATAGTTTACCTATCAGATTTATGGAAAAGGAAAGAATTCATGACCCAACAAGAGACAGAGAGCATTACAAAATGTGAAATGGATAATTTTGATTATATTAAATTGAAATGTTTTTGTACAAAAAAAGCCAATGCAACAAAGCTTAGGAGGGAAGCAGAAAATTGGGAGAAAATCTTTACAACTAGTGTCTCAGATAAAGGCCTCATTTCTAAAATATACAGGGACCTGAGCCAAATATATAGGAATGCAAGTCATTCCCCAATTGAAATTGGTCAAAGGATATGAACAGGCAGTTTTCAGAGGAAGAAATTAAAGATATCTATAGGCATATGAAAAAAATGCTCGAAATCACTACTGATTATAGAAATGTAAATCAAAATCACTCTTAGATACCACATCTCTCCTGTCAGATTGGCTACAATGACAAAACAGGAAAATGATAAATGCTGCAGAGGATGTGGGAAAATTAGAATATTGTTACATTGCTGGTGGAGTTGTGAACTTATCCAGACATTTTGGACAACAATTTGGAACTATGCCCAAAGGGCCATAAAAATATTCATACCATTTGACCCAGCAATACCACTTCTATGGTTGTATCCCAAAGAGATCACACAAGTGGGAAAAGGACCCATATGTACAAGGATATTTATAGCAGCTCTTTTTGTGGTAGCTAAGAATTTGAAATCAAAGGGATGCCCATCAATTGAGGAATGGCTGAACAAGCTGTGGTATGTTAATGTAATGGAATACTATTGTGCTATAAGAAAGGGGGATGATACAGTATTCTTAACAACCTGGAAAAACCTGCACGACATAATGCTGAGTGAGCCAAGCAGAGCCAGGAGAACATTATACACAACCACAGATATATGGATTCTGTGAGGACTCACCCTGATAGACTTTGCTCTTCTGAGCAACACAAGGTGCAAAGCGATTCCAAAGGACTTATGATGGAGAATACTATCTACATACAGAGAAAGAACTATGAAGTATGAATGCAGATTGAGGCACACTTCATGCTCGCCTTTCACCCCCCCCCTTTTTTTTCCTCTCTTTTGTTTTTATTTTAGGGTTTTTTTTTGTTCTGTTTCTTCTTTCTCATGATTCATTCCATTGGTCATAATTCTTCTGCACAACTTCACTAGTGTGTAAATTAATGCAATGTCAAGTTATATGTGGAAGTTATATGGGATTCCGTGCCATCTTGGGGAGGGAGGTGGGGGAGGAGGGAAGAAAATCTGGAACTCAAAATGATGTAGCACTGAGTGTTGTAAACTAAAAATAAATAAATAGATAGATAGTCAGATAGATAAATAAATAAATAAATAAACTAAAAAATAATTTCAAAAAATAGATAATGATCCAGATGATGATGATAACAATAACAGTAACAATAACAATAATATGGTACTGAGAATCTTTCAAAGCTATTTCCAAAGATTATCTCATATTAACTTCTTGACAAAGCCATGAGGTAGGTATTATAGCTATTATCAACCTGCCAGATAAAGAAGTGATGGGCTCCAAGTGCAAATTGAAAAAAGTTTTCTTTTTCTTTTTCCTTTCATTTTCTTTTTTGACTGGGCTAATGTGGGAATGTGTTTCATGAAACTATTACACTTGCAATAGTGTTTGTTTACCTTGTCTTGTAAGTGGGTGGGGGAGGTGGAGAGAGAGAATTTGAAATTGAAAATGAAATAAATGTGAATTTTTAAAAAAAAATTATCACTATTTTGTAAGTGTGAAACAGAGGCAGAGAGGAATTAAGTAGATTCCCCAGTGGTCAAATAACTGGAAAGTTTAGAAAATAGAATTTGAGCCCCATCCTTCCATTCTATCATAGAGTTAGAATTGGAAGTGACCTTAGCTATGATCTAATCCAACCTTCTTACTTTAAACATAAGTAACTCAAAGATCAAAGAAGTTAAATGACTTGGCCAAAGTCATACAGCTTTTCGATGTCCAAATCCAGTGATATTCTCTGTACTACACTACCAGTATAGGTCCTGACTAAAAGTTTGGTGGTTTTATATTTTTGTGAAATGATTTGGCTTTTAAAAAAACAGTCTTAAGCAAGGAAAAAATATTCATAAATCAAGGAAAACGTAACATAAACTATGTTGATGTCAATGTAGATGAAGCTGTAGAAAAAGACAAGGGCACAAACTGTTCAATGGGCCAAGATTAGTGGGACTATCTAACTCCTTGAGCTCCAATGAAATCCTATTGGCTCTCTTGAATTAGGCACCACTTTTATCACCTGAATATAAAACTTTATAGATAAAATTCAAGGAAAGGTAAGAGGGTTTCTCTAAAGACTTTAGACTTATTGACTTTATTCCTTTTCCCATTTTACTTTCAGGCAGCTGAGCACTTTGATGTAATTTGTCTGTCTGAAATGACATTTGATTGTCAGTCATCAATGTTTCAAAATTGCCGTGACATGACCAACTGAATAAGGAAAACTGGACAGAGAACCCAAGCATCATAGGTTGGGTCCATGATTTCCACCTACCTGTCCTATGTCATGGGAAATGATATTTTTCATCTACATTATTTTAATTCTTCATAGGTGGAATGAAGAAAAGTTTCTCTTCTATGTCATAATGAGTTGGTCACAGATGAAATGACTGCACAACAATAACAACAACCCCTCTATGTTCTTTGAGTTCTTCATATTTTTTGTTGCCTTTTTCACTCTTTCAAGCACAACTTGGAACTGTTGTCTTTAAAACATTTGGTGCCGATTCCATCTCTTCAATTGCATTCACATCAATATGCCTCCAAGGAAAAGTTATTTTTGGGGCTTTACTTGTACTCTTTTATTTTATTCCATGAACTGATTTTTCACTAGACAGACACCTTTTGGTATAAATCAATGTCTTGACATTTTACATAGCATGCAAGGCTTCCTTCTGCTTCGATGAACATTATAGCAAGTTCTTTAATATAATGCCACACACCTGTGTTATTACATGTATGTATATATGCATGCATATACATATTTAAGTCACGTTAAATAACTGTGGAGAATAAATGGAAAGGAGCCTAAAACTTTTTGTTTAGAAATTACCACTAGGGGAATCAATTCCTTATATTCAGTAGTTCCAGAGAAAGACTTGCTCCTGATTTAAGCTGCTAGCTACACATTCTTCTGGAGAAATGGCCCCTCCTCAAAGTGATGGATTTCACACATTGGTTTGGCATTCAATCACTTGTCTCAAAACCACCAAACCTGCTTTCCCCTTTAAACTAAATCACTATGCCACTGATATCAATACCAATGTCCTGGATATGACAGGTACTGATAAAATAGATTCTACTACTATACAGACAACTCAAAAAAGCTAATCAACATGGAGAATGATGTCATATATGTGAGAGAGGGCAGTGTTAATATTAAGGCACGTATTGGTGGTAACATCAATATATATGGGAGCAAAACTTAAATGGAAATACGATTGAGGTAATCAGAAGTGT
This sequence comes from Phalanger gymnotis, assembly GCA_028646595.1. Classification (NCBI taxonomy): domain Eukaryota; kingdom Metazoa; phylum Chordata; class Mammalia; order Diprotodontia; family Phalangeridae; genus Phalanger; species Phalanger gymnotis. Next base: position 7,834 of record JAQQSZ010003187.1, read on the forward strand.
TTTTCTGAATCTGGTTTAAAAAGAATGCATTGTAAAAAAGTTATCAGAACTTTAGATAATCCTCCAAAAATGAAGGATATAAAAGATGTATGTTAGGAGACAATTTTGAGAAGCTAAGGAAAACAATACAGTAAAAGAACTTGGACCAGAATTAGACTATTTTCTGAATACCATTACTTGGTTATTGAAGGTTGTAAGGGAAATCAATTTTCCTGTGCCCTAAAGTTTAAAACAACTTTCCAATTCAAGAAAAACCCAAGGTCAACTCACCAATAACTGAGGGAAACATTTTATCTCTATCTATTCATAGAAAGTGTGCTATAGCATTGAGGAATGAGAGGGGTAAGCATGACGGCCTCATCAAAGTTCACCTGAAGGATTTTGAAGAACAGATGTGAATACAATGGAAAATTTTAAAAAAATGAATGCAGAAAATTTTCACATTATGATATTATCTCACTAGTCCCTTCACTTCTAAAAGTTTTTAATTGTCCCTATGAAGAGACAATCTATGTCAGATTTCACATCTCAATTATTCAAAAGATGAAAATACTTTTGTCAAGTTTATTTCATCTCACAGCTTGAACTATGCTTTTCCTTAGAAAACTTAAAATTGTTTTTAATATCATTTTGAAACACTTAATTTTTATAACTCTAGTATTTGCCCTATTTCCATTTGATCTGATATTTAAGAAACCTCATTTCTCTGTCTTGATTTATCTTTTCATAATGTTTTAAATACACTATTTAGGAATATAAAGGTATGTTTAATGGTAATTTAAATTGGAAACTCAGCAACCATGAGGATTAAGTAGGCTGTAGCTTAGCAAAATGCCTTTAAAAAAGATTTTTAAAATGGTGGTGAAAATCATTAAATACACACATATTTAGTGCCACATTTAAATTTAGATCATAAAGGATTTTTCCTGTATTATTCAGATTCACTTTCTAGCTCTTCGGTTTTTAAGATTGTGTGTCTTTTAGTTGTTGTTGTTGTTGTTGTTGTTGTTGTGTGTGTGTGTGTGTGTGTGTGTGTGTGAGAGAGAGAGAGAGAGAGAGAGAGAGATTTGTCAGTGTACATTGCCATTTATTGTAAAAATGATGCATGCCTTTATATCAAAATTGAACCACAATGACTACTTTTACTCCCCCTGACACTGAGTCACTGTCACATTCTCCACCCATCTCCACCCTGAAGTGGCAGATTTTTAAAAGACAAGAATAAGAAAAGCACAGTTGGTATCACCTACTGCAAGTCCTTCAAGTATTGCTAGTTCTGCAACAACTGTTGGTCTTTTTACAGTCTACTCAGAGCAAAAGGAAGAATAGGCTGTGGGCTATTGACATTGTGCAACATGGCCATTTGTTTGCTCAGACCATGGCAACCAATACTAACACAAGAAAGAGTGAGTATTGCCAGTCTTAGACTTGTGCTGAGAAACTCAGGCTCTGGCTTCTATCAGACACAGGGGCTGAATAATTCTGGGGACTTTTCAAATTATGTAATTTCTCAATATTTTGGTATTGTTTATTTATAAGAGGTTGTTACAATTATATCTAATAGGATTTTTAAGAATTATTGAACTATTTTCCTTTGCATGTATGTTTTGGGGTGGGAGGAAGAAGAACAGGGGAGGAATCAGGCTATTCTGAGGATGAATAAGGATTTTATAAGGCAAGGGGAACAACTTTCACCCTATCTTAGATCTACATACTGCTTCTCTGTGTAAGTACAGCATCTCTCATCTGTTCTGCCCAGCCTACAAATAGTCAAGGTCCTTGATTTTGCAAAATCTGATCATAACAGGAAAGCTGAGTTTTTTTTCCTGATCATGGCTACCCCAAAAAAGGGAAATCATTATGATAGCTGTGTCATGAATGATCACTTAGCAGTGATATTAATTGTCCTCCCCACATTCAAACCCTTACAGCTGACACAGTATGAGTCTCCTGCAAGAGGCCTTCACTGACAGAGCAATTATGCAAGTCCAACAATTATCCCACCATGTATAGGATGAAACTTTATTACTAATAAAGCCTCTCAGTGACAAAGCACAGAATAAAGTCTGATATATGTCTCAATAGAATCAATTAGGTAAAAAGATATAAAGTTCTACTATGAATAAGGTGGCAGCAGTTGACAGTGTCAGGCCTAGAGTTAGGAGGACTCATCTTTCTGAGTTCTAATCTAGCATCAGACCTTTCCTAGTTATGTTACCATGGGCTAATCACATAACCCTGTTTGCCTAAGTGTCTTCATCTATAAAATATAGTAGAGAAGAAAATGACAAGTCATTCTATTATTTTGCCATGAAAACCCTACATGGGGTAACAGAGTTGGACATGAATAAAAAAAAATCAATAAATGAATAAGGTACTACATTGGGTTCTGAAGACAGAAATGTCAAGAAAAAATGGACTAGTCCTCAAAAAGTTGACAATCTTTCATTCCAAATAATTATTTTGTATTGACTTTCTCCCCTCATTGACTATATGCTTCCAATTCCACATCTCAATAGAATACAAGCCTCTTGATGGCAGACTGTTGTGATTTTTGTGTTTTTGTCCCAGTGCCTTAAGTATAGAAGCTTCTTTATAACTAAGTTTCTGAGTTGAATTGTATCTGAGATATTATGTGAACATAAATTAGTATTATACAGGACAGAATATGAGGGCAAATGAGAGAGTCAGAAAAAATATTATAGGGAAATTTAAGGAAGAATTTCAGTTGAAGGAATTTAGGGGAAAGTGTTGAGGTGGAAGTGACACCTGAGTTGGGTCTCGAAAGAACAGAAGGCGTTTAGCTCTTTAATATGGGCTCAGGCCTATTACATTTCATCCTGCCTTCCTCATATTCTAGAGTTCAAAGTACGCTAAGAAGGTAGGAGATTTTCTCTTCTCTACTATTGTCTTTAAACTCTATTGATTGTGTTACCCACATTTTAGGGGCACAGTGACTATCACCCAAGTTCTATTTAACCGACATTGGATTATAATTTAAAATTATGTTTACTTATGATATTTAACAAGAATAAATATAAAAATATTTCCCTATGATGTCCCACATATGCCAAATCTAACTCATGAAGGGAGGAGGATTATGTGGACAATTTATTTCATTTTCTTTATATCATTGTTCTCACAAAATTCAAACCCAAAGTCAGTGATGCTGGTTTCTCCTGGGCTTCTTCCAAGACCAATAATCATCAGGGCTTCACTACTAGGTTAGCTACAACATATATATTTATTATATATGTTTATATATATGTATGTTTTATATATGTTTATATGTATGTATTATTTATGTTTATATATATGTAATATATAATTATATATATATATATATAATTAATATATAACCAATCCCCATGGTTCCCACTCCAATCTCTTGCACCCATAATGAAAAACCACAAATGAAAGGGTCAAAGCCCAAGTCCTGTTTCCTAAGACCACAAAGATTGAGAGATGGTGGGGAGAAGACAGCCTTCAGGCCCTTCTCTTCCACATGATGTCCCCTGCTGTAATGTAAAGAGTCCTTCAATTGTAGACTCGAGCAGGAAAAGGCCTTGATGGGAAATAGCATTGGAAGGATTACATGCCTTCTGTAAGGTGGGTGGGAGGGATGGTGGAGGAGAAGGAGGGGGAGACAATTTGGAGCTCAAAAACTTGTGAAACTGAGGCTTATAAACTAAAAATAAAAAAAAATAAAATAAAATACTCAAAAAAACTAAACTGCAAAGTAGACTCTTTTTGTTTCCCATTACACTGGACATTGTTTACACTTTACCATTTAAGTGAATAATTAGTAATGGGATAAGTTTTAAAACCACTGCAAATTACAGAAAACGTATATAGATATACACACAACAAACGAATGCATGAAAAATTGAAAAGAAAACAAGGGAAACTGAAAGCAAATATCACATAACTGTGAGAAGAGAAAAATCTCTTTGTGTATAATTGCATTTGGCCATACCTGCCAACATTGGTCTTAGGCTCCCTCTCAACTTTTAACTTCTTTCCTTTGGGGAATGTTTGTGCCTTCTAGTATTAAAGCTATTATACGATTCCTGAAAAAGAGAACACAATTAAATTACCATTTGAAAAATACATATGTTAATAAACGATTCTGAGTAAAATTTTGGAAAATCTTTTCTTCTTTGATTTATATTATAAATATTAAAATAATTTTTTTATGGAGAGAAAAATCACTAATAGACTGAAAGATAAAATTTTGACAAAGACTACATTGATATAGGCTCTGTCTTGTTGCTACATAGAATATCTTTACCTCCCATTCAGTGTTTTGTCTTTTATAATCTTACTAGTATTTTATCCTCTAAGAGTTATAATTGTGACTAATTCTTCCCATTATATTTTAATTAAATAATTAAATTTAAATTTAATTAAATAATTTAAATAATTAAATTGTATTTTAATTAAACTCTTTTAAAACTTTTAAAGAAAAGCAGAGAGTTCTGCTATTTTTTTTTCTGACCTTGAATTGGTTCAGGCAACATAATTGATGGTAGAACTGGAAAAAAAAGTGGCCAAAATGACATCTCTGGTAAACCTATGGATTATAGTTTGAACATTGTAAGATTTTTATTTATCTGACACTTTCTCACAAGAAGCTGTTTAAAGTTAGGTTCATAAAGGCATTCTCCAATAAACAAAATGTCAAGGATATGAATGGCCATTTCACAAATGAGAGAAAATAAACAAGGTGAAGAAAATTCTCAAAATGCTAATAAAAAACACAAAATAAGACAAACTTCAAGTTCTACCTCATACCTATCAGTTTCAAAAAGATGCTTAAAAAAAGATATTTGCTGAAAGGATTATAAGGAGACAGAATCACTAATTCCCTGTAGGTAAAGCTGTGAATTGGTATAACCATTGTGAAAAAAAAATAGGATATCCTCCTCCCCCAAAAAATCACCTAATTATGAATGTTATTTTGCTTTTGTAGGCACTACTACCACCACTAACAACATATCCCAAAGAGGTCAAAGAACCCATATGTACAAGCACAATCACTACAATTTTGTAAAATTAAAACATGAAAATAAAAGTAAGTGAATAGGCATCAATTTGAGAATGGATGAGCAACTTATTGTATAGGAATATAACCAAGCCAAAGAAGAGATTAAATTTATAACTTATATGAATTGATTCAGAGAAGTGAGTAAAACCAGAGAATAATTTACACAATGACTATAATGATATAAAGGGAAACAACTTTAAAAAACTTAGGAACTCTGATTAATTTAATGACTAGTCATTATGTCAGATATGTGATGATGAATCATTTTTTCCCACTGGTTGTTAGAAAGGTGATAAAGTGGAGATATAGAATGAAACATTTTCAGTCCACTATGAAATGTGAAGTATTTTGCTTTACTATGTTGTTACCAAAAGGTTGTCTATTGCAGGAGTTTTTGGTACAGTTGAAGGAGGAAACAAGCATTGGTGAGTTGTGATAGATTAAAGAAAAGCATAAAGGAGATATTCTAAAAGTATACAGAAGAGAGCAAGTAGAAGTTCAAAAGGGAGCACATAAAAGTAAGAGATATAAACAATCATGATAGATTTAATATACAAATAACAAGGAAATTTTTCCCTAATCAGAGTTTACAATTTGCTACACAAAATTCTATTTGTTATATCTCGAAATGTCCGTCCTTGTTGATGTTTGTCAATTTCGCAATAAAATATTAAGGAAAAACAGACTTATACAATATTATGTAGCTTTTGTTAAGAAGGGCAAGATGTTTCAATAAAACCCATAAAAGTATTACTAAAAGTTTCAAATAATTTGTGAAAATATAATTTTTAACTTTATAGGAACCTCAATAGTTGATATGAGAGCCAGAAGGAAAGGCAGAAACTTTTGTTTTAAAGAAGAAAGGAGAAGATGATAAGACCTCTGTTTCAGGTACACATGATGAGGGCAAGAGATGACAGAAAGATGACTAGTGTATTCAACTGGTAACCTCACATATCAGAAGAAAGAGAGAACTGCAGAACATGATTTTTCTTCCCCTTCTGCCACTTGAATAATAAAAAGGTATTGACAATAACACCACAGGTTGGGCAGGCATGGATGGTTTGTAATTTTATTATTGAAAGAACTTCCAAACTTATAAGATCATAGAAGCATTTGTGTATTTCCTAAATTAAACAAATAATCTCCAGCATGGGAAGAATCAAGAAAAAATAGCAAAAAAGAAACACACAAATAAAGTTAACAGATGTTAGACAATTACTTAGCAACTTCCAATGAATTAAAGATTCTGGGTCTGGATTACTAAAGCCATGAATTGTGTCTATGTAGGGAAGAAGTAGTGATAATCATGCCAAATAAGACCAGTATTCATCATACCAAGCAGACACCCCCCCCCTTTTAATGTCATTGGTCTGATAGGTTAGAGGAATTCTATATATGTGGCAAAGCTGCTTTCCATATGGCAACTGACAAGGACTCTTGTGATACCTTTTTTAACAAGATAAACAAATGTGGACAGGGTGATAAGCTTTTTAGTTGGATTCAAAACTTACTGAATGACCAGATCTAGGAAATGATTATCCATGACTTGAAGGAAGTTATGTACTACAGGGTGTATTAAGAAGGCAGAATTTATGATTTCAAAGAGAATCATATATATTTCTGAATGGTTCAGAAC
>JAQQSZ010003188.1:0-14519 GCA_028646595.1 Phalanger gymnotis
TGCCAAATCCCAGAGCTCCCAGATCAAGGAGAAAATACTGCAAGCAGCCAGAAAGAAACAATTTGAGTATTGTGGCAACATAATCAGGATAACACAAGATCTAGCAGCTTCCACATTAAGGGATCAAAGGGCTTGAAATATGATATTCCAGAGGTCAATGGAGCTAGGATTAAAACCAAGAATCACCTACCCAGCAAAACCGAGTATCATGCTCCAAGGCAAAATATAGTCTTTCAATAAAATAGAGGACTTTCAAGCTTTCTCAGTGAAAAGACCAGAGCTGAATAGAAAATTTGACTTTCAAACACAAGAATCAAGAGAAGCATGAAAAGGTAAACAAGAAAGAGAAATCATAAGGGACTTACTAAAATTGAACTGTTTTGTTTACATAGCTACATAGAAAGATGATGTGTATAATTCACAAGATCTCAGTATTAGGGTAGCTAAAGGGAATATACATATATATACATATATATATAGACAAAGGGCACAGGGTGAGTTACATATGAAGGGATGATATCTAAAAAAGATAAAATCAAATTAAGGGATGAGAGAGGAATATATTGAGAGAGGGAGAAAGGGAGAGATAAAATGGGGTAAATTATCTCACATAAAAGTGGCAAGAAAATGCAGTTCTGTTGGGAGGGAAGAGGGGGCAGGTGAGGAGGAATGAGTAAATCTTGCTCTCATTGGATTTGACCTGAAGAGGGAATAACATACACACTGAATTGGGTATCTTGCCCCACAGGAAAGGAGGAGGAAGGAGATTAAAAAAGGAGGGGGGGGGGCGATAGAAGGGAGGGCAGATACGGGGAGGAAGTAATCAAAAGCAAACACTTTTGAAAAGGGACAGGATCAAGGGAGAAAATTAGATAAAGGGGGATAGGATAGGAAGGAGCAAAATCTAGTTAGTCTTTCACAACCTGAGTATTGTGGAAGAATTTTGCATAATGATACACATGTGGCCTATGCTGAATTGTTTGCCTTCTTAGGGAAGGTGGGTGGGGAGGGAAGAGGGGAGAGAATTTAGATCTCAAAGTTTTAAAAGCAGATGTTCAAAAAAAAAAAGTTTTTGTATGCAACTAGGAAATAACATATACAGGCAATGGGGCATAAACATCTATCTTACCCTACAAGAAAGCAAGAGAAAATGGGATATAGAGAGAGTGGGGTGACACAAGAGATGGTTGACTGGGGAATGGGGCAATCAGAATACATGCTATCTTGGAGTGAGGGGAGGGTAGAAATGGGGAAAAAATTTGTAATTCAAACTCTTATGAAATGTAATGCTGAAAACTAAAAATATTAAATAAATAATGATTTTTAAAAAAGACAATAGTACATACAGCTTGACTAGACTTTCAAGTAGATTATATGATGGGGAGTAATATGAAATAAAGATAGAATGGCAGGTTGGAGCTAGATTTTACTGTAGATCTTCAGGGTGAGGAGTTTACATTGAGAAAATTAAATTGATTTTATATCATTTTTATTGATCCAATTTACAAATCAATTGATCTTGTCCTGTTATAGTTATAGTTCTTTGCCTTTGAACTTAGTTCAGAAATTTATCTGGCCTGTAATGAGTTAAGTTTAGAAATCCAGTTTCCTGCTAATCACTGTTCTATTCCTGCTTCAAGGAAATCCATCATCTTGGGGGATTTGGATAGACACTAGGGAGTCTGGTGTAGTATCTTTACAGTGACAAACTATCCTTCCAGGATGTCTGGTTTGCTATCCAAAAGTCTGGCCCACTATCTCTAAACCTTGTAGGTGGATTCAAACGAAGAATATTTCTTAGTTACAGGACAGAAAGAGGAATCATTGCTAACCCCTGATTCCCAACTTCCAATCAATCATATTGTCCCCCATGCCTCAGCTATGTAAGCAATGCTGTCCTCACCCCCATAATGATGCCAACCCTATAACCAATTATTATTTCCTCACCTACCCTGTTCTGTTCTTTGTTCTACACTTATAAATGGGAGCTGTGCCTCCAATTTGAAGTTTTTTGGTTTAACTAAGGTATTCATTGACCCATTTTATTATCAGGTTCACACCATGTTAACAAAACGTTATATTGCTTGGAGAAAACTTGCCTCGGTCTACTTTTGCTGAATTTCACTCATGACAGTATTTTACCTTACAGGCAAGAAGAAGCCACTAAAGTCTTCCGAGCTGTGGAGTGATATGATGAAACTTCTAATTTGAGAAGATTATTTGAGCAAATACATAGAGAACAGATTGGAGAAGAGATAGTCTAAGCACAGAGGCAAAAAGTAGATCACCAAGATAATCCGGGGAAAACATGGTAAAGACCCCACACCTTGAATGGTGGCTAGATGAGTGGAGAAGAGAAGATGGATCTGAAAGATGCTATAAGGGTAGACTTGATAAGATGGAGCAAATGATTGGTTATGGGGGATGACAGAAAGCAAAGAGCTAAGAATGAGTCAGAATTATGAATATGAATGACTGCAGTATGCTCAGCAGAAACATGTGAAGGACAACCAAGTTTAAGGGAAAGGATTGGTTTTGTTTGGGGCATAATGAATTGAGTGAGATGTTGATGAGGCACTAAAGACGTGGATAAAGAAATGGAGCTCAAGGGATAGATTAGGCATGCATATGTAGATTCAGTAGCTAACAAAGTCAGCAACAGAAAAAAATGCAGAGAGAGAAGAAGGGCTGAACAGAGCCTGGGACATGATAGAGGTCATTATTTGAAAGCCTATCATGGGTTTTTTGGCTCCAGAGAGCAGAATCAGGTACAATGGGTGGAAGTTACACAAGGTCAAATTTGATGTCAATAAAAACTTCCTAACAATTGATACAATGCAGAAAGAAAACGGGCTGCCTGGAGAGGCATTTGGTTTCCCCCTCCTCAGAAGCCTTGGGATAGAAGCTGGAGTCTGTCTGATAATTTATTTGCTTTCTTCCAAAACAGAATGTTATATTTCCTTTCCAGTATGTCTTCTCTGATTTAAAGTTTTGTTTTAATGCTTTTCCAGTTGCTCAGTGACTACTTCCCCTCCTTCAAATAATTAATTCTCTTATTACAGTATTTTGACTTGTCTTGACTATGGTGATTCTCCAGGTCTCCTATTTTTCCTAGTAATTTTTTTTAATCATATACAAAAAGGTTCCACTAGTTTTGCAGTCACCAAAAATTACATGCTTGATTTGCACTTGTATGGTAGGATGCTACTATCGAATGTAATGACTGATATGATATGACACTGAAATTCAGCAACTTATTTGGATAAATAAAATATAATCATAATGTTGTAATATATGCATTTTTTTAATTTTATAAAACTTAGGCAGTTTTGCTAGATTTCTGAATTCTAAACCAGGGCTTCCACTAGAAAAATCTGACAAACTGTGCCTTGGTTGCTATTTAACAGTAACTTGATGTTTGAAATTAGACAAAAAAGGAAGGTAGCGCGTTTTGGTTTTTATTTTTTTTCCAACTGGAAAACTGAAGAAGTAGATTGTCGTAACTAGGGCCCAGGGGGCAGTGGGATAGGTCAGACTGAGAATAACCAGGATGTGAAGGCCAGGCAGTCCTCACTGGAATGGCATCAGCAATGAAGGAAATTCAGAGCAAAAAGGTCTAAGTAGACAATAATAAGCACAAAGGAGGTCTAGCATCTAGTGATGGAGACTCAGCCATGGGTTCTGTGTCATGGGGCAAGACTTAAAAGGACTGGAGGTGGGAGGAGAAATAAGAAACCTAGTCCTAAAGAAACTAGATTACCCTGCTGAGAACTAAAGAGGAATTCAGGCATGAGGGGATCAGATGGTGACCCAGTTATTGTACTGAGTATAAGGCTTGACTGCAAGGATGACAAAGTTGAACTAGTAAACTTAAGCCTAGGACTAATTGCATTCCCCTTACCTTGGAACACAGCTGGTCTCAGAGTCTGGCTGATGGATACGCCTATCAGGGATGCTGTCAAGGAAATTATTTTGGCAGACATGCAGAGAACGAATTGGAGAGGGGATAGACTAGAAGCAAAGAGGACAAACATCAAGGAGGAAACCGCTAAGATAGTTCGGGAAAAACCTGATGAAGATGAGAACTTGAATGACGGCTAGATGAAGCGGAGAAGAAAAGATGGATGTAAGGGATGCTGTTAAAGGCAGACTTGATAAAATACAGAAAATGACTAAATGTGAGGGACGACAGAAAGTGAAGAACTAAGGATGAAAACAAAAAAAGGCGAGTGTAAACAAAGAAAGTCAAGTATAAACATGGATGACTGAAATAACTGTAGTATGCTTAACTGAAACCGAGAAGCCTCAAGGGCAGGTAAGTTTAGGTGGAAGGACTGGTTTTGGGCATGATGAATGAGATGTTGATGGGGCATCAACATTTGGGTTGGATTGGGTGGCCTGTGAAGAAATAATAATAATATATAGAATTTACACAGCACTTTAAGGTTTATGAAGCACTTTACAAATATTATCTCATTTTATCCTTATAACAAACCTGAGAAAAAGGCATTATTATTATTCCCAAATTACAGAAAAGGAAACTGAAGCATATACAGTTTAAATGACTTGACCAAGATCACATAGGTAGTAAGTATCTGAGGCTAGATTTGAACTCGGGTCTTCTTGAATCCCGGTCCAGCACTCTATTCCAGCAAGCCATCTAGCTGCCTGTCCCTCAAGGCTATGAAATTATGTGATACGTGTGGGGTTTAAGTGATCATAGCTTTGAAGGTTTAGTGCCCAGGCATCCACCACATGGGGTACAATTTTGCCCCCATTTCAGGATATGGCCCACTAGAGATTTTTAGCAAAAACCTTTTTTAAATCAAATTAATGAACACACGAGGCAGGGGCCTAACCTTCTACCTGCCCATAATGTTCTATAATCCACTGCCTCCAGGTGATGTGTTAGCAGGCATTTCTCAATTAGAAATTGTCATTGAAACTGCTTCAGGGGCTCCAAACTATCTGGGAAGACCCTGAGTATGGATATGAGATGTGTGACTGTTGTCCAAGCACACATGGAGCTAAGCTCGGAGAAGCTCATTACCAGGTTTGCCACATAACAATAGATTTGTTTTTGGCTGCTGCAATGCTGAAAGATAGTCTACTCAGATGTCTAGGGGTTACACTCTTCATAGAGGGAAGGAGTACACACCCCTGTAGAAATGCAGCTCCTAAACCACCAAGTCAAGAGTTAAATATAACCGATCCTATAACGAAACTTGTGCCACCCAAATATATCCCAGATATATAGATTTCTATGTATCATGGTTAATTATCATTGGAAATGTTCCAGATTTAAAGGACTATTAAGGCAGGGAAACACACAAATCATTAGTAACATAAGTACCTTGAGATAGATTCAGAGGGCCTGGGTTCAAATGTGACTATGAAAGTTGTAAGCCTAGAGAAGTTACCTAAGCACCTTGGACCTCAGTTTTCTCACATTCAAAGTGAAGGAACTAGACTGGATGACTTTTGATAACCCTCCTGGCTATAGATCTATCATCCTATGACTATCATTTTTCATCTTCATATCTCCAACATCTAATACAATCAAAAAATTTAACTCAGATTATATTTCCTAAGAATCATTGCTTCTTAAACTGGATCTCTGCTTTCCTAGTTCCTAATTCTATGTCAAGGACAGCAATTCACCATATGTATATACTACTTGAGGGGAAAGGTCTTATTAAAGGTTAACACAAAAATAGAGAAACTCTTTTCTCCCTGAAAAGAGAATGTGCAAGAAATGCATGAAGAATTTTGTTTCATTTACAAATATAAAAATTCACCAAAGACCTAAATACTTGCTAAGTTTTTTTTTTTAATTTGAAGGTGCAATAGTTGCAAAAATAAAATGCGGCATAAATAATTCTGCACAACAGACTTTTCCAGTTAGCAAAAGAGATAACTTTTTGGCTTGTCTAATGAACTATCTATGGTCAGAGTAGTTTATATCTGTTAACACAATGAAAGATGTGTAAAAACAACTGTTAACATGTTTGATCTAACTCCTTTGTAATTCTTTCAAAGTGTACCTTTTCCTGATACACCATCTGGCATAATTGTCCTATATTTGATAACTAACTCAAATGACTGCTTCAAGACACCGTCAAAAAATAAACTTTGCAGGGGCTATCCAATCAGTTGAAGTCAGGAAAATGGATGTGGAATAGTTTGTTTTTCATGATAATGATGAAGCAGACCAAACTAGTTAACACCACAAGGGCACCAATCACTATTCCCATAGTTTCTGGGAGATTTATGCACCACTGATTAGCTAACAAACATTAAGTATTACTAAAGGCTCCAATGTTTGGATGTGGTTTTTATCGCAGAATATGATACATCAAAGGATAAATATCTATCAATGTTAATCGTGTTGTGCTTGTAGCCTTTGTGAAAGACAGGGCCATGGGCAGCCAGGAATGAATACAGGCTTGGCAAAGCATTATCATAACCATGGTCACATTTAAACGATTCATTAAGCACAATCATCCAGTCTTCATCAGCAACCAAAAGAACTGGCTGAATTTGTCCATTGTGCTGGTAATAAAATCTTTATGGAATATGATCTTTAAGACATAGGCTTTCATGTGAGGATTGCAATGTTCTAGCTTTTAAAAAACACAGGTTTGATTTTCTTTAGGCAGTTTTGCCTAAAGAACTAACTAGAGTTGTGTCTACTATAGTGTACTTTGAGCGTTCGATGCGGGCTTCCAATTTTATCGGTTTATCCTTAGAACACTGGGCCATCTCATGATCACTTGAAATGATCACATTAAGGCTTTCCCACAATCTCAGAGCCTTGAGTTTATGGACAAGGTGGTCAATGTGGTTACCTACTTCTTTCAACATAGCACTCATTTGCTCCTTACTTCAGGTCCATATTTGTGTCCGCTTTGTGAGAAACGAAAGAAGGAATTCTGTTTCCAAAGGATTAAAACTACTCCCAACTTTGAGTGATAGCAGGATGTAAGTCAGGGATAATTGGTTCTAATCAGAGCTGTGACCTAGCAGAACCAGGCTTCTGATTAAGTAAAAGGTCAGAAGCTTGTACACATGTTTAAGGAGCTGTTTGAGGGGGAACTTGTCAAGAAATAGAACACGAAGTGAGCAGTTCGGGAGGTTGCATCTAGCCAATGGAGAGCAAGTGGGGGGAAATTCTAATTGAGAACAGAGCATAAATAGCTTTGCCTCTGTCTGAGCAAGTGTACTCCATTAGGGAGTTACCCATTCAGAATGACTGTGAAATAAGTATAATGAGAACTTTGCTGGCTTCATGAGTATTTTCTTTGTAGAGCATGCATGCTTCTCACAACTTGCCACCGGTTCTTCCCAATAGAGTGCTGCAAAGGTAACCAAAGGATCTGAGCTGGTCAGACATTTAGTAATATTGCCTAATTGCTCATCAAATGGTACTGAAGGATTATAATTCATAAAATAGGAAGGAGTTGTACTGTGGATAGCCACATCAGTGCCAGGCCACACAGCAGCAGCACTCACTCTCAAGCTCACCGGCTACCCAAATGGGAATTGTTTCATTCCACCAAAGAGGATCTCTGTCTTTACATTCTGAAAAAACTTTTCTGTGCATCTGCACCATACATTGAGTTAGCCACCATGTCATGGTTTTCTTCATACAGGCCTGTCACTATGCTGTAGTGATTTGGAAAAGTTTTTGTGATAAAAACATTATTAACATTCTCCACCAAGACACCTTCTTTGATAAAATTACAAAGACAAGGAAATTCATGTTTCCTTGAAAGCCCTGAAGCCATCAAAGGACACCGAGAGTAACCTGGGCATCAAATTATACTCAGAATTCCCTCTGCAGCTAGTTCTAATTCCAGAAAACAGAATTGTTAATACTAACTGCATTGTGGACATCATTCCAAAACATAACAGCCAACCTTCCCACCGCCTCTGCCTGCACATAGTTTTATGAGAGCATGGCTGAATGAATAGAGCACTGAACATAGAGTTAAGAAGGGCAACTATGTGGCACAAGCAGAGAAAACAATAGGCATGGAGTCAAAAAGGCTGAGGTTCAAATCCAGCCTCAGAAACTTGCTGGCTGTGTGACTCTGGGCAAGTCACTTAACCTCTGTTTGCCTCAGTTTCCCCATCTATAAAAAAGGGGATAATAACAGCACTTAACATCCCAGTGTTATTGTAAAAATCAAATGAGAAGCTATTTGTAAAGCACTTAGCATGGCGCCTGGCACATAATAAGCACCATATAAATGTTAGTTATTACTGTTATTATTTGAATCCTGCTTTAGATGCTTACTAAGCGTATGACTATAGACAGTTCACTAAATCTTTCCGAGCTTCACTTTCCTCATTTGTAAAATGGGGAAAATCACAGCATCTACTTTCAAGGCCACTGGAAGGATGACATGGGATGATTTATGGAAACAGCTTTGCAAATGGTAAAGTGCTACATAATATGTCACCTATTACCATAGACAGACAGAAAGCCACAGGGGATAAAGAGTCAGCCTCAGAGTCAGGAAGACTTAGGTTCAAAATCTATCTTTGACACAGACTGGCTGTGCTAAACGATTCTCTTAACTTCTCATTGTCCCAGCCAAACTTCTAAAATTATAAATTGCAAAGCAGCTGCCAATCTGCCTTAGGAAAGAGATTTGCCTCTTTGGGAGTCCTTTATGCCAGTGGAATTACGGTTAGGTCTAAAAAAGAAATGATTATAACAAACAATCAATAAATGTTGATCTCAGATGATTAAATATGGGGATGGTTTCAGGCTTTCATGATAAAGATTAAGATAGCCTCCCACTTTATCACTCCTCATTTTATAGCTGGCCCCTGGAAACAAATTTTTTCCAGAGCTTCACAAAGTTTTATATTACGAGGTCACTTTGTAGAGCATCCTCACCATCTAATGCACTAAAAGTCTTGTGGCATTCCTACTTTTGTACTTACGTCAGGAAGTCCTGCTACTTTGATTAATTCTGAGACAGCATTTTTAACACTCTCAGGATCCCTCACATTACACTGGATTGCATGCACCTGAAAAATCACAAAAGGAAAGAAAAAAATTGAAAGCTCCTCAGTTTTATAAGATGATAACATGACACTATCCTAAACTAGTAAGGGAAAAGGAAAATGGTATAGTGAACAGAAGGCCAATCTCCCTAGAAAAGGCTGTGTTCAAGTCCTGCCTTTGACACACTGGCTATGTGTCTTTGGACAAGGCACTTAACTTCCCGGTTACCTTATAAGGTTTGCCCAAACAACCTTCTAAGGCTATAACTTCAAGAACCATTGCTCATGTGCAATACATAATATTCCCTACACTGAATAAATCATAGAACTGGACCAAAAACCAAACAATAAAGCTTAAAATATTACTTAAAATAAATAAGATTTCTATTATCTGATTTTATATAAAAACAAAACATGAGTATACTTCTCTGAAAAATACCTTATTTCCTGTCTGAGAAGAAATTTCTTCTGCAGTAGCTTTCAAAACATCAATATTCCTAGAAACAAAGTAGTAATATTCTGCATGAGTCCTCAAAAGTATTGTATATTACAAAGCTTTCTTTTCTTTTGGATAACATTCTTTATGTTTTTTCTTAAAAATGCAGACTATTAGGATGGGAGACAAGAATAAAGAAAACATTATGACTGTATTGAAATAGCTTAATCTGATGGATTCACTAAAAATGTCATATTTAAAGTTTAAAGATAGTTTGTGATTTTTTTTTTTGGTCTGTAAGTGCTAATGTGTTGAATAGTTCCATTTTTAACCAGTTGTTGTTAAGGCATCTTATAGCTAGATACATATTAAGTTACTTAAGATCATTTGTTTGTACCTCTCTTATTCTCAAGATGAACTTTAATGAGAAACAATAATAACCCATAACAGCAGGCTTTGGAAAAAAGTTTATAGGCCTAATACAGAGGAAACCAACCAATTCACAGCCTTAGGGCTATCATTAGAGCTACTGCATCTTAATGCCCCTCAGGAGTGACATAAGATTTTATATATGTATTTTTTTCAGACTCAAAGATGATTTAGCCTATCTGAGAAGCTGAGCTACAACATCTTTCTGTGCACTGAAACCCCCCTCAAATCTTAAAACTCTAAATAACTGCATTATAATTGTTATTTTATTCATGAGATGTCAGTAGCAAATAAATACATATGTTCTTGTATGCATCTGCTCTTCATTATTATTACTGCCACCCCAACATCTATCAAGACAAATATTACTACCATAGTTGTCAATCTCACTGAAAATGGTAGTATAATCTACATTACCCCGGGTAGAAGATTAATTATCTCCTTGAGGAGAATTAATTACTGCCACTGAAAGTAGGACAGTCGATTAAAACTTTGTTATCTCATTTGAACTATTTTTTTCCAACCCTGCTGTTAAATAGAGTGTGTGCTGGGTTGCTGTTGAGGATAGCTCTTTGCTAACTCCAAAAATCCATACAAATATGAGTTATTAAATATTCCAAATTCTATGCACATTAGACTCTCCTTCATGTCAAATAACCCACAATTTTCCTTTAAAAGTGATTTTGTGCAAATACTCTATATTCTAAACTTTAGTAGAATCAGACAAGATTTAAAACATTATGTAATCTCTCATCCATTAACATTGTGTTGATATTACAATAATCAGAGAAAGCAAATTTTCATTACTAAATTAAAGAAGGTTTTCACGTAAGTCATTTACCGACTTGCTATCACGCAGGTTGCGCCCAGACTGGAGAAAACAGTGGTCATTCCTTTCCCAATACCAGTACCTCCACCTGTGATGAAAGCCACTTTTCCCTGAAAACTACCAGGTGGTAACATCACTTTTTTAACAGGTGGAAAGAATTTAGCACGTTCTGGATCAATGCTGTTGTATAATCCTTTTGTTCCACAACTGAAAAGCTTAAACAGAAAAAAACAACAAACATGAATGAAAAAACGATTGAATGATAAATCATGTCTATATACAGAACTACACAAATGTACAAAATCGTAAATTACTTACCTTTAAAATTAAAGGTAACTCTACTAGCAAAAGTTTCATGAACACAAATCTCATCCTAAATATCTTTTGTATTTGCAGTGATTTAGTAAAATGTTACTTTACTTCTAACGTCGTATGATTCAATAAAAATATACTAAATATACTAAAGTGTAGACACATAGGGGAAATGCATATTTTCAAGAAATGAATGAAATTTTTATTTGATTGGAATATTAACAAATAACATCTTCAATGATTTCCATCATTTGTGATGCAAAGGTGGATGTGCTTTGCAAGATTCACATGAACTCGATGCAGTAACTCCACATTGCTGTCAATTGCCTATGTGTCCAGACTTTAGGAACACCCTGTAGAATGGAAATATTAGTTTTCCTTATAACAATGTGGCATTAAAACTGGTTTGAATAACTTGAGAGTCAGACAATCTAGATTTGAGTCACAGGATGATAAATGATAATAGCTAGGATTTAAATAGCACTTTGAAGTCTCTAAAATGCTTCACATGGATTATCTCATTTGGTCCTCACAACTATCCTTAATATCTCCATTTTACAGATGAGGAAACTGTGACACAGAGTATGTTAAGTGACTTGCCTAGGATAATACACCTAGTAAGTGTCTGGTGCAGGATTTGAACTCATCTTCCTTACTCTAAGTCTAGCATTCTATCCATTATACCTCTCTGGGTCTCAGCTTGTTCCTCTAGGTAAAATATACAGGGTAGACTAGACTAGATAACCTCTAAATTACCTTCCAGCTCTAAATTCTATGATCCTATGATAATATTATGATTCTATAATCCTATAATCTCTAAATTTCCAGCTCTAAAATTATATACCTTAACAACTCAGTCTTCATTTATTGATCAATTATTTCAATCATATCTGACTCTTTGTGACCCCTTTCGAGGTTTTCTTGACAAAGATACTAGAATGGCTTGCCATTTCTTTTTCCAGCACATTTTACAAATGAGGAAACTGAGGCAAACAGGATTAGGTGACTTGCCCAGGGTCACAAATCGAGGAAGTGTCTGAGGGCAGATTTGAATTCAGGAAGATAAGTGTTCCTGACTCCAGGCATAGCACTCAACCCACTGTGACACCTAGCTGCTTCTTTTCTTCATTACAGTGAAATAATCAAAAGTAGGTAATTAGTAATATCAATATAGATTTTAAATTTTCAAACAGATGTTTAATATAACTAAATTTGTATATTCCTACTTGATCCTCTGGCTAATAAATTCATAATATCTAACATTTTCTATTATGTTCAAAATAAGAAAAATCCAGAAAGCTTTAACTAAAAAAAGTAATTGTGTTGCATGTGATAACACAAGATCCTTATAATTTCCAGTAGGCTGTAATTATCTAGGGTTGTATTTCAGAGCACACTAATTTCTTTTTTGGGTCATGATCTAATAAATTTGCATTTCTCTCAAATCTCATGAGACCATCCAGTAAAGTAGTCCTCTAGCTTCTCTTCTGCATAGACTACGAATGCCCCATCCGCCAGGAACGTTGTGCATCCCCTACTTCAGTCTTGTGAAAGACCCAGATCACTAAGGATACTGGGAGCATCTTCAACAGGAATAGGGATAGGAGCAGAACCTGAAGAGAGTAATGAAAACCTAAAGGGTATCAAGGAAAAGAGGGTGATGAGAAGCACCAAAGGCTGCAGAGAGGTACCAAAGAATGAGGACTGATTTTTTTTAAAAAGACCATTAGATTTGATAATTAACGAATCATTAGTGTTATAAGGACTGGTGGTCTTGAGACCACCATGACTGTCTTCCCTTAAGGGAATCTAGGCATGGAAAAATGACAGTGTAATTTTTAAGGTTAATACCACTGTGTCCAAAAATAGCATCTTACCAACCACCAGTTTGCCTTTTCTCTCTGTATACCTCAAACCCACCCCTCCCAAGTGCCCCGAATTTTGACATGCAAATCAGCCAGCTCCAGATAGACACCAAAATCAGGGCTTAAGTATCCCAGTCTTGGAAGGATACCTTGAAGCATACTTCTCTTCTCCGAAGCATGACATTCCCATGGGAACAAGCCCTCTCAGCTAAATGGCTCCATGCCTCTGTGCCCCCCCACCCCCACCCAATGCAGTGCTGCCTTTACATGAGTTTTACTCTATTAGTCTGTATGTCTGAGTTGTGTTTTAGGTCTCTTTCTTCCTCTCCCTCCCCCTCTTCTTTACCATTTGCCAATAAACCTTTTCATTGAATAGCTCTCAATTATTACATATTACTCATGGCATCTGAACTCATTAAGGGGTTTGTTTTCCCCAGTGCCTCTGGTTTGCCCTCTGGTATGCCTTAGACATAAACTGGGACCCTGAACAAGAACTTTAGCTACTGTCAGGCCCCAATGCTAGAACTCAAGAGTCAATGGGGAACTCAATGTTCTCCCTGCAGAGACTCACTTATGCCAGAAGCCTGACACAAAATTCTGGAGAGAGCAATTTTGATTGAATGACAAGGTCAGAAGGCAAACTGTAGAGAATTAAGAGAGTAAGAGAAAAGGAAGTGGAGGCATCCAGTGTAAACAGCCTTCTCAATGAGTCTAGCCATGAAAAGAAAGAGAAATACTGTTATCAGGGATTAAGTGTGTGGTTTCTGAGGAAAGGAAGGAGCTAGTAAACAAAGAGAGATTCAAGGTAAGTGAGAGAGTAGGGATGATACAGGGATCAATCTGGTTGGTTGGCTGTTGTCCTTCATTCTCCAAAAGGACAAAAATGATACCACTACGTCAGAGTCAATTTACAGTGTGTCCAACTGTGGCTGATCAGACCAATATGAACTCGAAATGTTCTACCACAGGTTGGGCACAAATAGTGCATGTGAACATTTGGGGCAGATTCTCTAAATCTGCACATCTCATGTTTCTTTTGAGCCACTTCAATTTTGCTCTGTTCACAGAGCATAGCACCTTCTCTGGTGAGGGCACTCCATGTTAAGTGGTTCTGTGCCAGTGTCTCCCATGTCACACAATCAATTCCAAAGTTCTCAAGAGAGACCTGGAGAGTATAAAGAAAAAGGACAAGTTTATAATTCTAGGTGACTTTAATGCTAGTGTAGGCTCAAACTATCAGACATGGCAGGAAGTACTTGGGACAAATGGAGTTGGAAACAGCAACACCAAATGTCACTTACTACTGAAGACTTGTACATCTCATGGTCTTCTCATCACCAACATTGTCTTCCATTTACCTAAATGCAATAAAACTCCATGGATGCACCCTCGCAACAAACACTGGCATTTAATAGACTATGCGATTGCATACCCTCAAGGAGTTCACATTTTGATAGAATCAATACCATTAAATATTTATGTACATACAGATAGATCCCTATTAGTAAAAATATTGAATACCATGAAGTGGTATTATTATTCAGATTCTTATTGCATATTTCCATTGGTCTGAAAGTTACCATATATTACATAATTATAACTTCTAAGTGCAGTGCCACTTGACTAGATT
>JAQQSZ010003189.1:0-14519 GCA_028646595.1 Phalanger gymnotis
AGGACAGATAGGGGGAGGAGGTAATCAAAAACAAACACTTTCAAAAAGGGACAGGGTCAGGGAAGAAAATTCAATAAAGGGGGACAGGTTAGGAAGGAGCAAAACGTAGTTAGTCTTTCACAACATGAGTACTGTGGAAGGGTTTTACACGATGATATGCATGTGGCCCATGTTGAATTGCTTGCCTTCTTGGGGAGGGGGGGGAGGGAAGATGGGAGAGAATTTGGAACTCAAAGTTTTAAAAACAGATGTCCAAAAAACAAAGTTTTTGCATGCAACTAGGAAATAAGATACACAGGCAATGGGGTGTAGAAATTTATCTTGCCCTGCAAGAGAAGAAGGGAAAAGTGAATGGGAGGGGAGTGGGGTGACAGAAGGGAGGGCTGATTGCGGAATGGGGCAACCAGAATATATGCCATCTTGGAGTGTGCAGGTGGGGTAGAAATGGGGAGAAAATTTGTAATTCAAACTCTTGTGAAAATCAATGCTGAAAACTAAATATATCAAATAAATAAAATAAAATAAAAAAGAAGTTGGCTAGAACCGTATATAAGGAGAGCCTAGAGTGTGAGAGAAGCAGAATTGAGAAGCAGACATCAAGAAGACACTGAGGGAGAGATCAACAGGGCACTGCAGAGCAGACATTGAAAGAATAGACATTGAGAAAGCTAGCTTTGAGAGAAACTGCAGAGTGGAGAGTGGGGACGAGAGAGTTGCAGCATGGAGAGATTGGAGAACTGAGAATCCAGAGAATCAAGGAGACTGCAAGGACTCTGAGAATTTAAGGGCTTTCAGAACTGCAGGAGAGGACACAAGCAAGCAAACAGTTATGATTTGTGAGATTGTTTACGGAAAGGCCCTAGCAGGTGGGAAGGTTACAGGATGACTTGGTTCCTAGCTTTATACAATGTTATAATTTCTTTGTTGTTACATTGAGGTTGGCTTCATAGTTTTGGAATATAATTACTGTTATGTTGAATTGGAATCATTGGTTTTCGGATTTTATACTCTGGTGTCTAAATAAATGCTATATTTCTTCAGCCTTCCAAAAAAAAAAAAAAAAGGAAGGCTGGAAAAATTAGTAAAAATGAAAAAAACCCTGAAGATAAAGAAATATTCTGGGGTTAGGGATGCTCAGGTCAAAAAAGTGAAAGAAGAGGGGCAGCTAGGGGCACAGTGAGTAGAGCACAGGCCCTGGAGTCAGGAGGACCTGAGTTCAAACCCGGCCTCTGACACTTGACACACATTTACTAGCTATGTGACCTTGGGCAAGTCATTTAATTCCAACTACCCTGCCAAAAAGCAAAAAAATAATAAAAAATTAAAAAAAGTAAAAGAAGAGAATAATTCCATGTTATCTATAAGCAAAACCTCAAAGGAAATCACATATTTGTTAAAAGTTCTACTAAAGTTCTTAGAAGAAATAATGCAATAGCTTTTTAAGATCATAAATGGAATGAGAGTTCCACAGGAGTGAATGGGAAAGGAAATTAAAGCTCTAAAGGAAATAATTAGGAAAACAAATAGCTTAGCATACAAAATGCAAAAGTATTAAAGTAACAAATTCTTTAAGAATTAGATTGCACATAACAGTAAACAAGAAATAACAAAATTTAAAGATTGAATAAATATCAGGAAATGTAAAGTATCTCCTATCAAAAACAACTGACTTACAAAACAGGTGAAAGAGAAAGAATCTAAGAATCATTTAAGCTATCTGAAATTGTTGATCATATAGATGCCATGTTTTAAGAAATCATGAATAAAAACTGCCCAGACTTATTAGAATTGGAGAAAAAAGAGAAAATTGGAAGAAGGCACCAATCATCTCCTAAATGAAACCTGAATGTTGTGGCCAAAGGGCAGAATTTTCCAGGTCAAAGAAACAAAAATACTAAAAACACCCTGAAAAAAGAGTTCAAGTAGCAAGAAGCCACAGTTAGTGTCACAGAAGACCTGCAAGTTACCAGATAAATGAAAGAAGAACTTGGAATATGATGTTCTAGAAAGCAAAAGACAATTTTACCTAGCAAAGCTGAGTATGGTCTTGGAGGTGGAGATGGGGGCAGAGTTGGATCTTTAACTAAATAGAGGACTTACACATAATCCTGATGAAGAATCCAAAGTTCAATAGATACTTGGAAAAACAAACACCGAAACTAAGAGAAACATAGAAAAGTATACATATTTAAGCATTTGGAAGGGCTATAGGATGATGAAGTATTTATATTTTAATAGAAGTAGAAGAAACAAGTGACCCCTCTAAACCCTACCATCTACAAGGATCACTGAAGGAATAATTAAGGCAGAGGGCATTGAAGCAGTTTTCTCATTTTGAAGATCTTAAGAGAAAAAAGAAATACGAAGAAATATGGAAAGAGAGAGGAAAGGCATGGAATTTATTCTCTTGCATAAATAAACGACTATACAAACAAAGAGAAAGGCTTTGGGGGAATGGGCTTTACATAAATCTCACTTTTATCTGAACCAGACAAAGGAGAATTGAATACACACACACACAGAGACTTTGGTGTGGATATACATTAAATTCATCAGAGAATCAAGTGAGGATAGAGAGTGGCATTAAAACGGAACATAGCTTTGCAGAGGGATTATT
The DNA here is from genome assembly GCA_028646595.1 of Phalanger gymnotis. Classification (NCBI taxonomy): domain Eukaryota; kingdom Metazoa; phylum Chordata; class Mammalia; order Diprotodontia; family Phalangeridae; genus Phalanger; species Phalanger gymnotis. The sequence goes on from JAQQSZ010003189.1 coordinate 2,618, forward strand.
CAAAATAAACTTCACCTCCAGAGAGAGTCAAGGGTGGAATAAAGGGAAATAAAAGGAAAGAACTAGTGACAGGAGACTGGGAGAGGGGAAGAAGAGAGTAGTAGTGGAAGGTAAATAATTTTTATCAAACGTAGCACACATCTGTTAAACACTATTTTCTGTGTAAAGAGGATGTTTAGGGGGAAAGAAGGGGAAAATATAATAGGATAAGATGGAGGAAAATACACAAATTAAAACTGTGAGCATAAATGGAATGAACTCACCTAAAAAACCTGAGAAGGGCAGTAGAATAGAATAGAAAGCAAAATCCAATAATATGTTGTTTATAAGAAATACACTTGAAATTGAAAAATTCACGGAGTTAAAATAAGGGACTGAGTAAAATATAATTCATTCAGGTGAACTCAAAAAAGCAGAGGCAGCAGTTATGATCTCAGATAATGCTACTGTAAATATAGACATGACAAAAAGAAATAAGGAAATTACATTATGCTTAAAGAGATAATGAATTAATATCAATACTTAATATATATGCACTAAATGACATAGCATCTAAATGCTTAATGGAAAAGCTAATCAATGTATAGAAGAAAGAGACAGAAAAATTTTAGAAAAGTTAGATATGCCAGATCTCTGGTGATTACTGAAAGGGAATAGAAAGGACTATACTCACTGCTTTCTTGACTCTGCTTTTGATTTTGCTTTTTCTTCCTCTTGTTCAGCTTCCTTCTCACCCTGGAGATTCAGCTGGTGAGTTCTGGCTGGAAAGTTTGCACTTGAAGAAGTACTTGGACCGATCATATCTCACAATTTTGCTCTTGATTCTCCTCTTTTCTGGCTTCTTTCTCTTTCTAGAGATGCCTCTGCCTTGTTGGCCTTCCTTCAGTGGTGGGCTGATAAATATTTATCAACTGTCTGGGGGTGAAATATGCATACTTTTAAAGGTTTTGGTTTTTAAAAAAGTTTTTTAAAACTTGATGTTAAGTATAATCTGCATTATTAACATTTTCCCATAATTTTCTTAAGTCTAGGCAAATCAACAAAATAAGAAATAAAGCCCTGATAAGTAGCATCTACCAATTTCTGAGGTGTAAATATATACTCTGACTGAAAATTACAAATCAACTTTCTTGAGCCAACACACCCTTGCCCTTTTCTTCCTCTTTTCAGCTCCCTTTAATGTATTATCTTCTCCCATTTGAATGGAATCTCCTTAAGGATAGGGACTGCCTTTCTTTTTGCTTTTTTTGCTATATATACTCCCAAGTGCTTAGCATAGTGTCTGGCACAGATTAAGTTTAAAACTACCTGTCTATCATCTGCACATGGTACAAAAATTGACCATGTAAAAATCTCACAAGGAAATACAGAGGATCAGAAATATTAAATACATCTTTTACCAACCACAGTACAATAAAATTATATCTAATAAAGTGCCATTGAAGAAAGGCTTAAAACTTAGAGACTAAATAACTTAATCCTAAAGAATAGGTAGGTTAAAGAACAAATTATAGAATCCATAGAAATTTTCAGCAAGGAAAATGACAATGAAGAGAAAACATGCCAAAACAACTGTAAGGGGACTTTTAATTCTCTAAACAGTTTCATCAACAACATTAAAAGGAAGAACAGATCAATGAATTGGGCACAAAACTAACTAAATATCAAAATAAGAATTATGACAATCAAAGAAAAGATTAACAAATTTGTAAGCCAAAAAACCCCATTGAATTAATAAAACTGCAAGCAATTCGTAAAAAATGAAAAATCACAACACATACTAAAGGAAATTATTAGGAACTATTTACTCCCATTACATACCAACAAAACAGTTTAAGTGAAATGGATGAATATCTACAAAAATAAAATTGCACAGATTAATACGATGAGAAATAAGGTATTTAAAATGACCCAATGTCAGAAAAAGAAATTGAACAATCCATAAATAAACATCCAAAGGGAACAAAAAAAACCAACAACCCAGAAACAGCTTTATAAGTAAATTTGATGAAACATTAAAAGATCAAACAATTCTACTATTCTATAAACTGCTTGTAAAAATAAAGAAAGAATTCTACCAAATTCATTCTATTATGCAAGTATGGTCTATATACCTAAACACAAAGCAGAAACAAGCCAGAAAAAAACTGTAGATCAATATCTATCTCTAAGGAAAATTAATGCAAAAGTTTTAAATGAAATGTTAGCAAATAGGTACAATGACACATTCAAGATTATACATTTAAACAAATAGAATTTATACTGGGAATGCAAGGCTGGTTCAACATTAGTGAAAGTATAAACAAAATAGGTCATATCAGTAATAAAACTATAAAAGACCCACGATTATATTGATAGATACTGAAAAAGCTTTTAATAAAATCCCCCATGCCGAAAATGCTAAAAAAGAAAGGAAAAAATTGACCATTCCTTAATATGATTAAATAGTATCTATATAAAACCAAGTTTATCTCCAAGTAATGGAGATAAACTAAAGGCCTTTCCAAAAACAGGTAAAATCAAAGGTTTTTGTTATCACCACTCACTTAACATAGTACTAGAAATACTAGCTATAAGGTAAGAAAGGGAAATTGAGGGAATAATCATAGGTCAAGAGGAAATAAAATTATTTTTTTTGTAGACCAAATGATTGTCTAAATAGTGAACCCTTGAGTCAAATTTAAAAATTAGTTGAAGCAATTAATAACTTCAGGAAAGTAGTAGGATAAAAAGGTAAATCCATACAAATCAACAGCCTTGCTATATCTTGCCAAAGCAGAGTAGCAAGAGGCAGAAAGAGAAATTCCATTCAAATTAATCACAGAATGCATAAAATGTAGGAGTTCACCTATCTAGGCACATAGGAACAACTACAGTTCTGTAGCTGAGTACCATTATAAAACACTCTACAGAAATACTTAAATGAACAGAGAAATATTAATTGCCAACCCATTCTCAGAAAAATAAGTTGAATATGCCATAAACTCCGCCCAAATGAAAATTAATAGCCTGTGCCAATATAATTAAAAAAACTCTTAATTATTTCTTTAATGCCATACTGATCAATTTAACAAAAGTATGCTTTATAGAGTTAGAAAAAATATCACTGACCACCTGCTCTACCTGGTCTGCTCTGTCTTGGTCTGTCCTCGCTCAGCCTGTGCTGGGCTCCACTCTACTCCTAGCACAGTGCAATAGACCCTTTCCAGCAAACATACAGGCCCTCTTGGGCTGAAGACTAGTTTCATTCTGTCATTTCATGGATTCTGTAGCTCTAGATTTTATTTAGAGTAATTTTTGACAGATGTTTGAAGGGATTTGGGGGAGCACTGAAGCGAATTTCTGTTTTCGCACTGCCATCTTGGCTCCGCCCCCTAGTTGGAATTAATATATTGACATGAATCACAAAGTACTTTTGATCCACAAGTTTTTGTTTTCCCAATGAGGCTAAATCAGGAAATAGAAATGGCTTTAAGAAATAACAAATATTATATAGAAAGCACTTGCCAAATTGCTCACAGAAGAAAGAATTAGAGGGTGGGCAGAGTTGAAAGGGGAAGTTAAACTTTAAATATTTTCTGAAGCTCTTAAACATATAGTCTCACTTGCAGCCTCATTCACTTAAAATGAAACCCTGTTCCATCTCAGTTCTTTTTCTTTCTTTGTATCCCTAGCTCTTAGCACAGTAACTGAAATGAGTTCTTAATAAAAGATTGTTGACTTTGTTGGCATACAGGCTTTATCCTTGACAGGGATATATACCTGAATAGTATTGAGGGATATTACTCTTTGGCAGAGAAGAAATAACAAAGGATGATGATGCCTAGGTAACACTATAATCTGTAAATTCCTACTACCAAATATTGAAAAGAACAAAAATAAGCATTTAAAAATGTTTGTAAAATGCTTTATACATACACACATACACACACATATAAAACTACATGAATGATTATTATACTACCACCTTAATTATTTGTTATAATAATTATTTAATTACTACATTAATGATTATTCAGACAAAAGATCCATAAGATTTATTTATATATTTGGTCAGACTAGTGGTTCCGGGACTTTTTGCTTGGTGAAGTAGCCCACAGACCAAAGAGGAAAATTAGCTACACTTTTCAGTTTGTGTTCCTAAAGGCGGAGTTTAGGTAAATTTTTAAAATTCTTCCTTAAAATTAGGTATATTAATTAGAAATATCATTTTCCAGTCCTTCATACTTTCTGCAAAATAGCTGGATTTGTAATCTTGAGAAAAATCCATTTGTAAATGACATTCATTTTTGCATCTGTATTCATTAGGGTAATTGGGTTATAGTTTTTGTTTTAGCTCTTCCTCCTTTGGGTATCAGCTCCATATTTGTGCTGTAAAAGGAATTTGGTAGGACTCCCTTGCCTATTTTTCCAAATGGTTTATATATTTTCGGAATTAATTGTTATTAAAATGTTTGGTAGAATTCTCTTGTGAATCCATCTGATCCTAGGGATTTTTTTCTTAGGGAGTTCATTGATGGCTTGTTCAGTTCTTAAGGGAATTGTCTCTTGCATTTGTACCCCCTATGACTACACTGTGGATTTTAATAAAAGCTTGTTAATTGATAGAATATTTTTTAAAAATAATATTAAAGAATATTTTAAAATATATGTATATATATTTGGTTCCCTAAACTACATTTCTTTATCACTTATAAAGTATTTTCTATGTAATAAGGCTGCCAGTGAAGATTATATAATAATAATCTGGTCTTTGAGAAATTATCCATTTGTGAATATTCTTGGGGAATTATCCCTTTTCTTTTGCAATTTCCTCCAGTATTATTCCATCTTTGTACTTTAAGTACAGAGATTTGGTTTTAAAATCAGCCCATCAAAAAATTAAATTTTGTGATATATTCTTCCAAAAAATACATCAAGTCCATGATAGAACATTTTCATTCATCGACTGAGGGCTAACCATTCAGGTGTTGCCCAAAATAACAATGAAAGTCAGGGGGCTTTGAGTCCAGTCTCTGTCACATAATGGGTAGGCATTTGAAGTTAAATTATGTAAGCTTTCTTCAAAGTTCTTCAATTGTTAAGAAAAAACCTAATTATACTTGGACTACCTTACCTCACTCAGTAATTATGAACATAAAATGAGATAATGAATTGCTCTAATAGATTAGCCTTTAGATAATTAAGTACTTTAAGAATGACATGACTGAGTGTAATTAACTGGATAAAACTGGTCTTGAATTAAAAAAACAACAATCCTGGGTTCAAGGCCAGTCCTTCACTGATATTAGCTTAGGCAAGTTGTTAGACCTCTGGAAACTCTCTAAGACTATAAATTAAAAACCAGTGAAGATGTATGGAATCACTGGTCTTTGATGTTGGAGTTGACCTGATTTACATTCCTACAAGCTGATTATCCCTTAAAGATAAGTCTATAGTCTGATTTGATCAAAGCCTAGGTACCTGCCCTTTTCTAGTGGGTGAACAGCTGTTCATAAGCCTTGCCCTTATTCTGAGAAGCAGAGCACTTTGAGTCTTTTAGAATAGTGTCACTGTAAAAACTCAGTGTTACTGCCAAGGAGTTCTTTTTGCATGTGATAAATAGAATTTAAAAAAAAAAAAGATTGTGTTTTAAGTGCCTTGCTTTGATAAATTTTTCAAAGGGCAGAGTCCTGATTGCCATTTCAGCAGGGAATTCTTTATTCTACTTCTCTCAAGTTAGAATTAAAAGTTATTGAATTACTCTAAATAGTTCCTCATTTGGGAAGGGTCCCTTTTCCAATTTCCAGATTAACCTGATGTTTTAAAGTCCAGTGAGATTAAAACTCCACGTTATTAATTTTAAATTCTAGGCCAGTTTTATTGTTCCTACTTCAATTATTATATATGTATTTTCTTTTAATTTCATTTATTATACATGTATATTCTTTGAATTTGTGAATGGTAAAGTGCATTATGGAAATTTGGAAGAATTCCTGAAAGTCATTGCATTCAGACAACTGACCTGGCATTCAAACCTATTTTCATGTCATTTTCATACTCACTAGATGGGTACATCTTATAACACCAGCAGTTGCCTATACCTCTGGATCAAATTAATAAAGTAATTTTTGTTTAATCAACAGACTTAAAACTTTTGCTTGTCCTTACTTTCAGCGACTTTTTGTTTTGGGTTTTTTCTTTTTCAAAAGCAGTTTTTCTTTTGAAGGTTTCAGTTATCTTCTTGACACTTGTATTACTGTTGTCAGTGGAATGCTGAAGAACTACATTCTTTTGTCAAATTTTTTTTCAACCAGCTTCCTAGAAGTCTACTAGTTTCCAGGAAGAATGTGTTTATATAAAATAATTGTTCTGTTTTTAATCACTGATATATAATATTATTCAATTCAAGAAATACTGAAGTGATGAGTCAGGACACAAATATGGGAAAAAAATAAAATCTCAAGTCATCCTTACCTTCGAGGAATTTACAATCTAGTATTAAACAATAACTTTATATCAAAATTGTGTTTTTGTTATTTGTTATATTAAAAATATCCAAATTCTATTTCAAGCAACAGATGACATTTAATTTTGAGCATCATTGCTGACCCTTTACTTTGTTACTTATTTTAAAGTACTTTATTGAGGCAGCTGAAGAAAAATAAATTTATTGTAGTCTTCCAGAATATAAAAAAGGAATTTTGTGATTCCATGATAGAAAATTTTATTAAAACATCACATTACAAAAATAGCGTATTGTCATATAGCATGAAAAATGAGGTGTAAGGCTTTTTAAAACAAAACACTATTGTGTAAAAACTTATTTCTTGGGATGGAGGGAAGGAAAGGAACAGAAATTTCCTTTTGTAATCCCTTGATCTAGGCCAAGAAATCTCTTAGGAAATGATCCAGAACATTTCTCTTCCCAGTTAAGGTCCCTGGGTCAGTTTTATCTAATAAGGATCTTATTTTATTATTGTAAAAATGAGAATATATTCTGTTGATTGAGATTCATATTGTCCCCTGAAAAATAACTTCTGCCTTTAGTATACATGGTTATCTAAGAACTATGTAATTTTTTTCCTACTTTAAAAATTAAAATTTCTTAGGAAATTAAGCATCAAACATTTCAAATAGAAAAAAGAAAAAATAGGATTGTTTATGAACTCATAAATATCTGTTGAGTACTATTTTAAAGCTACTATTATATTTAACATGATAATAATAGAATTATTGTCTCTTTCTGAACTTTCTGCATATTTTAAAATGTTCTGTTGATATTCTTTTGCGGGGGGGTGTGTTATGCTTCATATTATTCAGCAGCTAACAACACCACAAATAATGAGTAAAACAAATAAACAATATGTATGTATGTATGTATGTACGTATGCATGTATATATATGCATGTAGAATTCAGGGGTGGGGAACTTGTACCAGGTTCCCCACCTGTGTACTATATTTTTCTTCAAAGAGATAGAAGACATCCTTCATCACCAGGCTTCTAAATTCATGGTTGGTCCTTGAATTATTCAAAATCCTAAAGTCTTTTCAAAGTTGTTTTCCTTTACCTTATTGTGCTCATCATATTTTTCAGATTCTCCTTCTCACTTTCCATCTGTTCATACAAGACTTCTATGTATTTGTTATCTCACAATTTGTTTAGTCATCCCCACTGTTTCTACTTCTTTGTTGTAACAAGTATTGCTATCAAATTTTCCTACGTATGAGTCTTCTTTCTCTCTCTTTGACCTTTTTGAGATCTAGGCTTAGTAGTGGCATACCCTGGTCAAAGTACAGTTTATTGACTTTTGGAGTACCGTTCCAAATTGCTTTCCAGAAACTATTTAGTCCTTCCCCATCATTTTAAAGGGTAGAAATCTGAGAGGCCCAACCATGTGAAGTGATTTTTTCCAGACCTACACAACTAGTTAATTTGTATTGATCCTCATCCTAAATATAAATGAAATTTAAATTCTTATATTTGTTTGTCCCAGCCTCATTATATAATTTAGCTTATGCTCCTGTTTGTTGCTTTCTCATCTTTATAGAGTATGGGTTGTTAACTAACATTTTAATTAATATCTGGCTAGTGTAAAAAGCTGTACATGATACCAACTTTTTTTGTGCTCTATAAGGACTGACTTTTGGATCATTTCGGGATCATTTTAGTTGATGTAGACTTCTGAATATTTAAATATTTTAGTTCTTGTAATAGAAGACTAAATTGTTTTTGATAGTCCCAGAAGTCTAATGATAGTAGTTATAGATGAAAAAATGCATCATTTCCTAGGAAGAGTTTGGTTCCCTTCCCCCCTTCTCTTTGTACTCAAAGAAAGTAAGGGGTAATCAACAAGAGATAATAACAAAGTGTAGTCCCATTTTAGCACTTAGTTTAGTGTACTAATAATATAGTTAATAAATACTAAATTGATATATTAGAGTAAGTGCTAAAATGGAACTATGCGTGTTTATTGCATACAAAGAGTGGAGTCTCCCAGATAAAATTTAAGAGACTATGCCTGGCAGTTGAGAGTAAAGGTATGAAGAGGAGACCCTGCCAGCTGTTGAGCTGAGATGTCGTACCAGTGTGAAGCTTCTCAGTGAGAACAAGGACATCAGTACTTTATGTTTTGCAAATTGGTTTCTTTAAACTATTTCCTTTGATTCTCACAACAATTCTGTGGGATAGAAACAATTTCACCCTGCACAGATGAGGAAACTGAGAATGAGAGAGGTTTAATGATTTGTCCTGCATTACCTAGAAAATGACTGAGGTAGAATATGGAGTATGGTTTTCATGACTCCAAGTCCAGTGCTGTCTCCTTTACACCACTTAACTGTCTTATTAAGAGGATCTAAAAGGATCTGGCCAAGACTCTTCTGGAGTCCAGGTCACAGGTGCTGATGGAGCTGAAGTTCAAGTACCATGGATTTTGTCAAGTCCAACTTATTTAATGCAAGGACTTCAAAGGTGATCTTTCAATGTAGTTATGGTTTCTAATTTTTTTTATCTGGCAAACTTTGAGCCTAGAAGCGCTGTTGAAAGAATTGCCAGCATTTTGGTCATATAGTTCTGCTAAGATAATTACTTGAATCTTCAGGGACTGGTTGACTCCTGTTGAGCAGCAAGGCTGATAAATATGTCAGAAACACAGCCAAATACCAAATTAAACCTCCCGTTCAAGTTTGGCAGTATCTCTGATGTTGTCTGGTTTTGCCAATTTGAACATGCTAGTTTGCCTGTGTAACTGATTGAATATGCAAGGAGGAGACATTTAAAACATTTTGTTAATGATGACTAGTTATGGAACGAATAAATCATTTATTAAGTGCTTGCTATGTGCCAAGCACACATGCTAGGGATACAAATGGAAAAGCAAGACAAAGTATCTTTTTTCAAAGTATTCACAATCTAATGTTGGAGATAACAAAAAGGAGAGGTTTCAGCTTCAATTTGGACCAAAAGGTCCCTTGGTCCTTAGGGAAGGCAGGCAAAGTAAATGGTAATGCGTATTCTTTAATGGTATTTCTACTGATCATCCATTCTGGTGTCAAACCATTTAATACCACTGTTGTTCAGTATTGTACTAGAAATGTTAGCTATAGCAATAAGAGAAGAAAAAGAAATGGAAGGAATTAGAATAAACAATGAGGAAACAAAACTGTCACTCTTTGCAGATAATGTGATGATATACTTAGAGAATCCCAAGAGAATCTAATAAAAAAGCGCTTGAAATAATTAACAGCTTTAGCAAAGTTGCAGGATATAAAATAAAACCACAAAATCATTAGCATTTCTATATATTCCAACAAAAGCTAGCAGTAGAAAGCAAATTCCATTTAAAATAACTAAACAAGAGAAAATACTTGGGAGTCTACCTGTATGAACTATATGAACACAATTACAAAACACTTTTCACACAAATAAAGTGAAATCTAAATAATTGGAAAAATATCAAGTATTCATGGGTAGGCTGAGCCAATACAATGAAAATGACAATTCTGCCTAAAGTAATTTACTTATTCAGTGCCATACCAATCAAACTACCAAAGAATTATCTTACAGATAAAATTATTTTATAGAGCTAGTTAAAAGTAACAAATTCATATGGCCAAGAACATCAAGTGAATTAATGGAAAAAAGTGCAAAAGAAGGTGTCCTAGCAGTACCAAATCTCAAACTATATTATGAAGCAGTAATCATCATAACTATCTGATACTGGCTAAGAAACTATGGTGGATCAGCGGAATAGACACAGTAATAAATGACCATAGCAACCTAGAGGTAGACCCCAGCTTTTGTGACAAGAAGTCACTTTTTGTCAAAAACTGCTGGGAAAATTAGAAAACAAGGTGGCAGAAATTAGGTACAGAACAACATATAACATCATAGATAAAGATCAGGTGATAACATTAGCCAATTAGCCGAGCAAAAAATAAGTTCCCCCTCAGATCTATGGAAAAGGGAAAAATTTATGACCAAACAAGACACAGCAGTGAAAAATGTAAAATTAGAAGGAAAGCAGAAAGCTGGGAAACAGTTTTTACAGCAAGTGTCTCTGATAGAGGCTTCGTTTCTCAACTATGTAGAGAACTGAAGCGATTTATAAGATGAGGCCTTTCCCAATTCATAAATGGTCAAAGAATATGAACAGACAGTTTTCAGATGAAGAAATTAGAGCTATCTATAATCATATGAAATGCCCTAAATCACTATTGAGTAGAAGAATGCAATATGACAGAAAAACAAATTGAATTATGTTGGAAAGAAAATTGGAAAGGAGTCGGAAAATTGGGACACTAATGCAGGATTGGTGGCGTTGTGAACCAATCCAACCATTCTGGAGAGCAATTTGGAATTATGCCTGGAGGGCAACCACACTGCATACCCTTTGATCCCCAATGTCCTAGAATATCCCACAGAGATGATTAAAAAGAGAAAAGGAATTATATGCACATATTTATAGCAAATTTATTGTGGTGGTAAAGAATTCTAAATTTATGGGATGCCCATAAGTTGGGATGTGGCTGAACAAGTTGTGACATATGAATGTAACAGTATATTGTGTAATAAGAAATGATGAGCAGGTAGGTTTCAGAAAAACCTGGAAAGACATATGAATTTATGCAAAGTGAAACGAATAGAACCAGAACATGTACACAATAACAACATAATATGATAGTCAACTATGAGTCACTTAGCTCTTAGTAAAGCAATGATCCAAAACTATTCCAAAAGACTCATGATGGCACATGCTATCCATAACTAGAGAAAAAACTGACGGTGTCTGAATGTAAATGGAAGCGCACAATTTTTACTTTTTTTCTTAGTTTTTTCCTTTTGATCTGTTTCTTTATCAATGGGACTAATTTAGAAAGATGTTTTACTTGATGACACATAGATAACCTCTATCAAATTGCTTTTTTGGAAGAGGGGATTTGTGGGAGGGAGAAAAATTTGAAACTCAAAAATTTTTTAAAAGAATGTTTAAAATTGTTATGTATGATTGGAATAAATAACATACAATTAGAAAAAAACCAATGAATGTGAAAACTACAGAGAAGCAGGGAAGGACAACCTAAATGAGCTGAAGTAGTGAAGTACAGTCAAGAAAACAATGTACACAATGAATGGAAATGGAAAAAAAAAACTACCTCAAAGAATTGAAAATGAGGCCTGACAAAATGTTCTGGAAACACTCCCATCCCATGCCTTCATGATGACCAGAGGTCCAAGACTATTTTATGAATTGCAATATTGTCAGAGTTTTGAAATGTATTGATGAGTTTTGCTGTTTTTTCCTCTTATTTTCTTTTTCTTTTTTTTTTTTTTTTGGACAGAATGCTTCCTTTTATTTAATTTATTTTTAATATGTTTAGTTTTCAGCATTGATTTTCACATGCGTTTGAATTACAGAT
>JAQQSZ010003190.1:0-14518 GCA_028646595.1 Phalanger gymnotis
TCATTGTTGTTAGTAATTTAAAACCATTCACAACCCGATCCCGAACAGCCATTCAAGCCTTATTACTCATTATTCCTCTTCACACATGCTATACTCCAATCAATCTGGCTTCCTTGCTGTTACTGAGAAAAGGCTGAGAAGGGGCAGGCTGGGAGTCTTCCATCTGTGCCAGAAGTCTATCACTGCCTGTTGCAACCTCATAGCCAGAATCCTCACTTGAAAAGACTTTAGACTTCATTAACACCTTGTACTGTCCTCCTGCTGGGTGCAGAATGTTCCACGAAGAAAAGTTGCTAGGAGCTGGGCCAGGCATCTTCCATCTGCCTCATAGCAACCATTTCCATCTGTGCTAGGACAAGGCACCTTCAACCTCCTGCTGCCAGCCTAATCTCTCAACTGGGATGTGGAGAATTTCCTGTGCAAAGAAAAACAGCCCTCTCTTTGACTTCAGGCCTCCCATATCCTGAATCATCTGTCTTTTGATGATAGAAGATTGGCAGATTTCCCTCAGTGATGAACATTCTCACATCTGATCAAACCCTTCATGTCCCAGTGACTCTGAACTCCTGTAGATAATCATGCAAACCTCATTCCACACCTCCTACCACTTGATTCCTTATTCCCATTCCTCTCAACCCACCCACCCCAATGTTTTATCCTAACTCCACCCAGTCCTTCCACTGTACCCTTTGCAATGCCTATTTCATAGGAAACAAATTCCCTTTCATTTCTAATCTTTTCCTCTCCCACTCCTTCCATCTATCAACTCTTAATGAAACCTGTCTTCCTCCTGGTGACACAACCTTCCTGGCCTAGTACTTTTTCTAGTTTTCTAGTACTCACAGTACCTCCTTAACTTATTCTCCTTGATTCATTGGTCAGGGCAGGGAGTTGAAATATTCCTTTTTTCCCCTTGCCAATTCTTGACCCTTTGGTAAACCAATTCATCTCTCTAAGTTCTCTTCTCTTGAATCTCTGGCCCTCTTATAATATCATCACTTACAACCAGCCAAGCCTCAGCCTTAGATCAATCCCACCATTCATCATCTTTGTTCCTACGCATGTGCTGCTGAACAAAGATAGAGAAAATCACACAACCATTCAGACTAGGTCCATGAAAATGTTATCTTTCATTGAATGGTCCTGTCTGACTTTTTTGTGACTCCATTTGAGGTTTTCTTGACAAAGATACTAGAGTGGTTTGCCATTTCCTTCTGCAGCTCATTTTTACAGATGAGGATCTAAGGCAAACAGGGTTAAATGACTTGCCCAGGGTGACAGAGCTTACAAGCATCTGAGGCCGGATTTGAATTCATGAAGATGAGTCTTCCTGATTCCAAATCTGGTGCTTTACCCACTGTGCCACCTATGCGGGGTTACAAATTTATGTTACATATGCTCAAATGGGCCCTCAATGCTGCAAGGCAATCCAACTATACCTCCCTTATGAAGTCATTATCACAGTGTCCATAGTGGTTCTTCCAAATCTTTTCATCTCTTCTAAAACCTTCCATGGTCCCCCCTCCCCCACTCGCTTGAGAACCTTATGTCATATTTTACCCCTCTACTGACTCAAGTGAACCAATTTCATTCTGTCTCCTCCAACAGATTTCGCTCTCCATTATCCCTACTCTTTCATGTATGTTCAATCTTCCTGCTTATTAGTTAATTTCTTGCAGCTTACAAACATACCTTATCTTGAAAAATTCCTCATTTGATCCTTACATTCTCCCCAAATTATTGTCTTATATCTCTTCTGCCCCTTTGTAACTAAACTGTTTTTTAAAGGCCATCTACAATAGGTATCTCCACTTTTCTTTTCTCACTTGCTTCTTAACCTACAATCTGGCTTTGGACTTTATGATTGCACTGAAACTCTTTTCTCCAAAGTTACAAGTGATCTGTTTGTCAAATCCAATGGCATTGACTAATCCTCATTCTCCTTGACCTCTGAGTAGGTTTTGATGCTGTTGATAACTCCTCAATGATACTCTATTCTGTCTAGGTTTTCAGGACACCGCTCTTTCCTGGTTCTCATCCTACCTGTCTGACCACTCCTTTCCTGTCTCCTTTGTTGGATCCTATTCCAGAGCGTGCTATCTAATCATAGATGTCCCTTAGAATTTGGCCTGGGCCTTCTTCTCTTCTCCCCTTATACTGCTTCATTTCTTGATTTCATCAGATCCCAGGGATTTAATGACCATTTCCATGCTGATGATTCTCAAATCTACATATCTTGCCTCAAACTTTCTACTGACTTAAAATGGATGTCTAGTAGACAACTAATACATGATTATCCAAAACAGAATTTGTTATCTTTCCCCAAAACCCACCCCCTCCTACCTTTTCTATCACTGTAGAAAGCAACATCATTTTTTTCAGTCCCTCAGGCTCACAACCTAGAAGTCATCCTGGATTCTTCACTATCTCTTAACCCCTTCCCCATATCTAAGCTGTTTCTAGGGTCTGTCAATTTTACCTTTGCAATACCCTCTTCTCACCACTGACATTGCTAAAAATCTAGTGCGAGCTCTCATCACATCATGCCTGGATTATTGGTGGGTCTGCCTGGATCAGGTGTCTGCCCAATCAAATTTGTCTTCCACTGAGCCACTAGATTGATTTTCCTGAAGTGTATGTCAGATCAATTCACTCCTCTCCCCACACCATTTTCACTACTCAATAAACTTCAGTGACTTCCTATTGATTCCAGGATCAAATATGACATACTTTTTTCGAATTTCAAAGCCCTTCAAAAACTAGCCTTTTCCTACCTTTTCACTCTTCTTACACCTTACTCCCTCCCGTGTACTCTTCTATCCAGTGACGCTGGCCTCCTGCCTGTTCTGCAAACAAGACAGTTCATCTCTTCTATCCACTGTGGACATTTTCTCTGGCTGTCCTCCAAATGTTGCATGCTCTCCTTCCTCTCATCTGACTACTGATCTCCCTGGCTTCTTAAAATCCCAATTAAAACCTATCTTATACAGGAAGTCTTCCCCAATCCTTCTTAATTGCCGTGCTTTCCCTCTATTAACTATAGCTTGCTTAGTGTATGTCAATTTGCATGTTTTCTCCTCCATCAGATTTTAAGGGCAAGGATTAACCCCCCCCCTTTTATCTCCAGCCCATAGGCACTTAATAAATGTTTATTAATTGATTGATTGTTGCTCCCTCACAAGGACCTGTCTCCCTTTTCCATGCCCTTTCTCTGGCATTATCTCATGCCTGAAATATACTTTCTGCTTGACTCTACCTATTACAGTCCACAATTTTCTTCAAGGCTCATCTCAAATATCTCCTTCTATGTGAAGCTGTTCCGCAAACCCCAAGCTTTGAGTGTATTTCCCACCAAAATTGTCACATATGTATTTTATAACAATTTTACCTACATATATATGTACTGTTTACCCTGGGTAGACTGTAAGCACCTTGAGAGCAGAGAGTATTTTGCTCATGATTGTTTCCCCAATGCCTGGCTTGGTACTAAATAAATGCTTGTTGATTACTTGGTGGATGGATAACAGGGAACATTTAAACTATATCTAAGAGGTAGATGCCAGTAGCGGGGGACAGGAAGTGCTCTCTGAGCATTGGGTTGGAGGAATAGAACAATATGGTCAAAGTTTGCTTTAGGAAAATCACATTGGAAGCTTGATGAAAGATGGATTAGAGAAGCAAGAAACTAGAAGAGAAGTAAGAAGAGTAATTAAAAAGCAAATTTGAAAGACTATTGCAATCGCCCAGCTAAGAGATAATAAAGACCTGAACTAGGAAGGTAGATGTGTGAGTAAAGATAAGGGGATGGATTGGAGGAGGAAGGGGTAAGCATTTATTAAGGGCCTACAATGACTAGACACTGTAATAAATGCTTTATAAATACTTTGTTATTTGTTCAGCATCACCTATGAGTTAGGTGATATCATTAGCTCCATTTCACAGTTGAGGAAACAGAGGCAGACAGGCTAAATGACTTGACCAAGTTCCTACAGCTAGTAAGGCCAAATTTGAACTTAGGTCTTTCTGACATTAGCCCTAACTCTCTATTCATGCTCCTTCCTAAAAGCCTGAGAGAGAATTCAGATGTAGAATAGGCATGGAAATAAGCTATAAGCTTTCTCTATCTAACATAAAATAATGTCAGAGTGAAGACTTCTTAATCACTCTTCGTCATCACCACCACTGTAGCCATAGGAATATGCAATCTAAATGATTAGTAGTCTCCACAATGACACAATCTCATGCTTTGTGGAGTTAGATTTCCATAAAGACTTGATTTATTCACTAGAGCTCAGTCATTTGACTTTGCAGTGAAGCTCAAATTGCAGTTATTTGGATCAGTGAAAGCTTGTGGAGTGTAAACCTCCAATCCAATTGGACCCTGGGGATTGAAGTTCTCCAGCACTTGAACTGAGGGGAAAGTGAATGTTCTGCATGGCTGCATGAAAATACATCTTGATTCTTCATCTCTTTAACTCTTGTTTGTTTCACTGGGAGAAGGTTGGATGAGAAAAGAAGGCCAAGAAGAACATGAGATAAAAAAGGAGGAGATGGATGAAAACAAAAAGTAATTGTGAAGGACTGGAGAGCTGCAGGATTTAGGATTTTTTTTAAGGTTGAAGTTGGGGAGAGAAAAGGGAGAGGATCAAAGAAGTCAGTCAATTACTACATGCAGGTATTGCGGCTGAACACTGTGATTAATTAAGTAGGACCTAAAGCAGAAGAAAGAATCAAGCTGAGAGATATTTAAGGAGAAGGACCTGAAGAGAAAGAGAATGAGGAAGAGGAGAAATAATAATAGGTATTTGTCTGCAACTTTAAGGTTTGAGAAGCACTTTACATAAGTTATCTTTTTTGTTCTTCACAATAATTCCAAGACAGGAGGATTATTGTGCCTATTTCGCAGATAGCCAATAAACATTTATTAAGCACTTATTATGTGCCAGGCACTATGCTAAGCACTGAGGATACAAATAAGATAAAAAAAGATGGCTCCTGCCCTCAAAGAGCTTACCATCTAATGGCAGAAGACAATAGACAAAAGGAAGCTGAAAAGATAAGAAGAGACAGAGCCTAGAAGTACCTACAATTGGGTCATGATACTCCTGGAGTAAAAACCAAACAGTTACTGATGGAAAATAAAGATTTAGTTACCTGGAAAAGCTTTGAGAAGAGTTTATTGTTTCTATCTTGAGCTTTTTAATCAAATCAACTTTGCAGATAAGGAAACTGAGGCTGAGAGAAAGTAATTAACTTCCCAATAGTTACACAACTAGAAAGGTGTGATGCGGGATTTTAACTCTCCATCCACTATATCCAAGCTCAACCCTCTATCCACTCCACAACCTAGCTACTTCAAGAAGAGCTTGAGCTATGGTAATTGACTGACTGACTGACTGATTGAAGCAGGCAGAGGAAGAAAAGGCGCTGAGGAAGAAAAGTCCATTTATAAAATATGCAAAAGGTATAGAACTAGGAGGAAGTACAGAAATGTTGCATAAAAAAAAATTACAAGAGGGAATGTTGCTTCCTGTCTAATAAATAAACTAATTCATTAAATTAACTAAATGATAAACATAATTAACCAGTAACAAACATAAAATCATATTTGGTTTAAAAAATCAATGTTTATGTATAGGATAAGGAAGGCATGTCTAGGTGTAGCAGTTCATCTCAGGAAGACTCGTGGATTTCAGAGGACTGAAATTTCACTATATGCCAATGTGAAATGGAAAAAACAAAACAAAACAAAAATGCAGTCTTACGCTGTAGGATTAATAGAGCTCTGGTGCCAAAGGCGAGGGAGGTTACAGCCTTGCTATCCTCTGCCATGATCAAATTACATTTGGAAAAGTGCAAGAGTCCTGTATTAGATGATTTAAGGACAGTTGATAAGCTGGAGAATATCTAGAGAAGGGCAGAATAGACTAAGGACATTGAACTCATACCATAAAAAATACATAGGATGGAAGTTGATGGGTTATGATCTGTCTTCAAGTATTTTGAGGTCCCCATACATAATAAGCATTTTTTCTTCTTTTACTAAATTGTTATGTACATCTTCATTACACTGCATTTCCCAATGTATCCCTCCCCCACCCCTTCCCATAGAATAATCCCTTCTAACAATTTTTAAAAAGAAAAAAATAAAGTAGTAAAATTAAGCAATATATCAAAAAAGTCTGTCTTAAGCCTGACTGTTCCACAACCATAGTCTCACTTCTCTGAAAAGGGAGGGGCAATCTCTTCTCATACATCTTTTTGGGGCCATGCTTGGTCATTTACAATGATATGTGATGAGGCAGAACCTACTGTTTCCTCAAGGAGCCATTTCCTTTTAGGATAGCAAAAAATTTTAGGAATATCTTCTGTTATGCCAAGTGCAATCTCTCCTTGATGTAGCTTTTACACATCTCTCCAGTTCTATCTTCTGGGGCCAAGAAGGATCAGTCTAATCCTTCTTCCACTTGAGATTTCTGTATGCTTTAATGCTTCAATATGGCTATCATTTCTTTCCGTCTATCCTTCCCCTGCTCTTTAATCTTCTCTTCTTCAGACTGAATATACACAGTTCATTTACCTGTCTACAGATATCATGACCTCCTGCATTCTCACCAACCTACTTGCCCTTTTCTGGATGTATTTCAGCTTATCAAAACTTTTCTTAAAATGTATTATCTAGAACTGAAAAGAATATTTAACCTGAGGTGTGAGGAGAACAAAATATTTATTTTTTCTCTCGTTCTGGGCACCATGTATGACTCGATGGAGCACCATTTAGTGTTAGCTTTTTTGCCTGCCATATCATATGGTTGAGAAAGGCATGCTAAGCTCACGATCTGCTATCGGCAATTTACAACTTGCAATGAATTTAGAGAGCAGGTAGATGGCTCAGTGGATAGAGCACCAGGCTTAAGTCAAGAAGACCTGAGTTCAAATCCAGGCTCAGGCACTTACTAGATATGTGATTCTAGGCAATACTCTTAACCCTGTTTGCCTCACTTTTCTGATCTGTAAAATGAGCTTGAGAAGAAAATAGCAAACCACTCCCATACCTTTTCCAAGAAACCCTAAATGGGGTCATGAAGAATTGGACATACTTGGATTGGCTCAACAATGAAAAAAATGCATTTAGAAGGATCACAAGACAGAAGTGGAATGAACAGAGATGTCATGGAGTTTAGTATCCAAAAAGCATGAATGTCCTCTACAGTCTTCCTGGTAAGTAGTTACCAGATTGAGTGTAACTCCCTATTGCATTGCCCCTTCTCTCTTCCCCAAGTTCTGCCATTTTTTTTTCTTTCTCTCCAGATCTCTCTTGCATTTGTCTCCTCTTTTCTAGACTTACCATTACCATGCTGGTCCAGGCTTTGTCCCTTCCTATAAGACCTAGTGTGGTATCATCCTAACTCATTTCTCAGCTTAGATGTCTTCCCTTTCCAAAATATACAGTCTGCCTCTTATTACTATGTGGAAGACTGTGGTTAAGACATCTACCCTCCCAGAGGCTCAGTTCCTCATCTCTAAAAGGAGGGTTAATTTCTTCTCTTCCCTTATTAGAATGCAAATCTCTTTGAAGGCAGGGACTGCTATTCTTTTTGCATGTATTTACATTACAAATGCTTAGCACTGTACCTGGCACATAATAAGCATTTAATGAATTATTGTTTCCTTACTCTGTTTCTTCCTTCCTCCTCCCCTCCATCCATAACTTCCTCTCTTGAGACTTCCTTCCCTCCTTTCCTTCCTCCTTCCATCTATCCATTCTTTCCTTCCTATCTTCTTTTTTCCTTTCTTCTTTTTCTTCCTTCTCTCCTCTGAAATTGTCCCTTTCATAATTTCTAATGAATTATTTTTAAGTCCCCTATACAGAAGTCACCAATGACATTCTACAATGTAAAGAATGCCTGCCACCCAACTCCATTCATCATCAATCTTTGCTCTACCAATATTTTTGCTTCTTAAGGCTTATTTCTTCTTACGACTTGAACTGATATATCTCCATTAGGGAATATATAAAAGGGTTATCCAAGAACTCTCGAAAACAGACCAAGTCTAAACCATTTAAGACCTACCTGGTCCATCCAATTTTAGGGTGTTATATATGTGATATATAAAAGATATCATATATTTCATATATTATAATCTATATACTGTGTATATGCATGATTATGTATGTATATGTATATATACACACATGTATGTGTGTTTCAATAGGAAGCTGAGCTCTCAAGAATAACTTGCTGGACTTGAAATCACAAGACCTAAGGTGGAATCCCCACTTTTCCTCTTTCTCTATGACTGTGGCTAAGCTGATTAACTGCTTTGGTCTTTAGCTTCTTCATTAGCAAAGTCAGATGCTTAGACTAGGTCCCCTCCTAGATTTCTTTCAACTGGAAGGCAATGACTTTACTTGAAATACTAAGTAACAGATCTAGCCACTAGACTGGTACTATTAGGGTTCTGTCTTGGGGTATTTTATTTTGTCTAGTGGTTATCACTGCCAAGTAATAACCTGCTGGGTTAATCAATATTATTTGTATTCCCTCCTTTGCCAAGAGTAGGGAATTCGGGACTTGGCCCCAGAGAAAATTTAGTAAAGTGCATTATAATCCACTGGCTATATAATATACCCTACTAAATATCTGTCTAGTACCTGAGTATCTATCTATAATTTTAATAATATCAATACTTTCTTTACAAGTTTGTTGGAAAAAGAACATTTTTAAAGAATAAAGCACCAACAAAATGTATCATCATCATCATTGCCATTAATTATTATTTCATATTTCCACCTTACTAATGAACCAAATTGTGGAAAAATTTTGTGAGTGGTGACACATCAGAAAAAAATTGGTGAGAGTTTATTGATTAATGGCCATTTAAATTAGATTTTTAGTAGAACTGCTTACAGATTCAGTTTTCTGATTCATTCCCTAGATAATTACACCAATAACAAACCAATAAGGGATAACAAAATCTTCACATCCTTGATTGAATATGTAAAGATGCTCTGGGCATTTAGTAAATCAGTACTGTGGATTGTGGCGTTTGAAAAACAATATATTTCAGTTCACATGCATATAAATTGTCGGCAAACAGGATGTCCATTTAGAAAGTTTATGGCAAAGTTGAAAGATAGTTAAGGAATAGAGGTAAAGTGGCTGCTTGGGCTGGATCTCTTGTCCTTTGGTGAAACACGATTTAATACTAAGTGGAAAATTGATTTTTTTGGTCAGGAAGATACAAGTTCAACTTTCTCAATCACCTAACACTTGCTGGGTTACCTTGGACCAATTACTTAACCTTATACATGTTTGGGTTCTTCTCCTATAAAACAGGGATAATGATAGTACTAACTTCCAAGTATTATTATGAGTAAAAAACGAGGCATATTTGCAAAGTGCGTTGAAACACCTATAAGTGCTGTGTATCTACTGTGTGCAAGAAGCATCATGGTGTAGTGGATAGAGGACTAGCCTTCACAACAGGAAGATATGAATTCAAGTCCTACCCAATTCTAACTCTGAGGCAGGTTCTATGCACTATGTCAAACCACATATGTAGATAAATATCATGTAGCATGAGAAGTGATGAAGATAAAGACACCTAGCAAGAAACATGACCTGGGAAAATTTGAGGATCATCTCAGGTCAAGTCTGGTCCTTAGTTTTACAGACTCAAGCAGATCACTGGATGAAGGGAAGGGAACTGACTTTATCATGTAAGACTGATTTGTAAACAAGCAACCAATTTATTAACTTATGATAGCAAGTTACAGACATACCAGAAATATCTAGAACATCTTCCAGACGAGGTGTCTAGTTACCCCGAAAGCTGAATTCCAATCAGTAACTCACATTTCTAGACAATGCATTAGTTTTCTCGCAACATTCCTATGAGAAAGGAAGTATAAGAAAGCAGTATTACCTTCATTTCATAGATGAGCAACCCAAGTCTCAGAAAAGAGTCCTACCTTTCCCAGAATGTCACAGGGAGCAAGCACCAGAGATAGCATTTTAACCCATGTTTTCTGATACCAAGAGTTAACTCAGACACAATTTTATTAACATGAGATAAGAATCAAAAGAATTGTAGAGGTTGGAGGAATTAGGTTGACTGGAGATTACCTCTATTCACTCTGAAATAATTCTTCCTAATGCCTGGATGTGGCAGCAAGGTGGCACAGTGATTACTGCTCTGTGCCTAGAGTCAGGAAGACTCATCTTTCTGAGTCCGAACTTGGTTTCAGACATTTACTAGCTGTGTGACCTTGGGCAAGTCACTTAACCCTGCTTGCCTCAGTTTTCTCATCTGTAAAATTAACTGGAGAAGGAAATGGGAAACCACTCCAGTATCTTCCCCAAGAAAACTCTGAATGGCATCATGAGCTGAAATATGACCGAACAACAGTTACTATGTTACTATGTTACTAGTTACTATGACTTTCTCCTTTGGGCAGTGCTAGGAAAACATTGGAAAGTTCTTATTCTTTGTCCTTTCTCCAGACACCCTGCTCCACATTGCCCTTCTATAAGAGCCATATTATCCTGGACATGCTGCAATAGAACTGAGAAGATCACAGTTTATTTTCCTTAGTTACACTTCAGATTGACATCTCCCTGAGGGCATTTCAGTAGACACCCACATCTTTTCAACAACTGATTTATATGCCAACTCTTAGGAAATAACAATTGTAACTGGCAAATCTCATCCATGTTGTATTGACTTTACTTGTCATATTCTGTTACAAAGATACCCCCACCAGGTAATTGTCTCTATTGATGGGGATTGGGATCAGTGAGGAAGGGCTGGGTGTATCTGGGAGGATGAACAAGCTAGGTATGCCACGGCCACTCAGATTTGCTGTTGGATATATTCTGTGTCCTGGTTCCTAAATAGTACAAGACTTGACAGGAAACCAACAAGATCCCCAAGGAAATACAGATATGCCACATGAACTTCAGACTGACATACCCTCTCTAGACATGCAGCAGTCAGGGTCACAGACAAACAACACTAACAGGGAACTCAGGAAAGGAAAGATTTGTGTAGCCACAGCTAAGCCATTGCAAAAAGCAGTTAGATGGCAGAGTAGATAGAGTACATGGCCTAGAGGCAGAAAGACCTGAGTTCAAATGCCTGCTTAGATACCTACTACCTGTGTCACCATGGGTAAGTCTCTTAACCCTGTTTGCCTCAGTTTCCAGATCTGTAAAATGAGCTGGAGAAGAAAATTGCAAACCACTCCAGTATCTCTGCCAAGAAAATCTCAAACAGGGTCATGAAGAGCCTGACATAATTGAAAAATGGAATAACAGCAATAAGCCACTGTAAAAATCTTGGAGATTTATCTATTAGTCACTTTTTTTCACTTTTTTTTGTACTGCCCTGTAACTCGCACCAGGTTTTTGTCTGTACTGACACCAGTGTTATACTGGATTACACTCTATTTCTAATATTCTAGATGTGGGTGGAACTCTCAATACTTGTCTCCCCAATTAAAATGTAAGGTCCTTGAGAGTTGGAGTTATTCCATAACTTGTATCCTAAATTCCAACTGCCTGACAAATAGCAGGCTTTTAATATATAGTTGTTGATTAATAGATTGGGTTTCCATTCCTTATTGTACACTTATTTTATCTACATTTTATCTACATTATCTACATCCTTGGTAGAGCAGAAAAACTAAGTGAAATGGGTAGGGCCATCACCCTGCTATAGTGAGCAACAGTTTTCTTACAGATAAATCTCACTCATGAATATTGGGGAGAAAAAATGATGACAGATATAGATGATATTCTGTCAAAGTCTTTCTATGATAGCAATATTATTCTGATACCCAAAAAGGGAGAGACAGAGAAGAAGAAAAATTGGTGTTAACAAATCTTATTAAAGAATGTTAATTTTCAAAGAAAGTAAATCAAATTTTTGTGAGAAAAGTTCAGAAATATGTACACAAAATAGTTCATTCTGCCTGATCCTGATCCATGCCAAAAATGTAAGGACAGCTCAAAATTAGACTCCAAAACAGCATAACTAATGATATAAATACAAGGGTGGGATTGATTAACTCAATTGATAAATCAGCTGCTATAATTGAAGTAACTAACAGAATGGCAATCCCTGGTATATTTATCACATGAAAACACTTCTCTTGAACATTCAATAACCCTAAAGACATTGTACTAAGTGGAAAAATTCGAGTTAATCAAGTTTGGAAGGAGTAGAATAATTTTAATTATCAGAAGAAATTAAATGAAGCTACCCTGGAAGTTTGTTAGGATTGTTTGGTAAGACCAAGTCATTGCATGAGGGGCTTGAAAAAATGTTCAACTATTCAGGATTCCAGAAACCAAGTAGCAAGATGGCCTGGAGAGCGCAACTCTAGTCAGTCCCCTCAGAGGGAATCTCTTATGAGGAAGAAGAGCTTTACTCCCCCTCTTGCTTCTGCTTGATCAGAGGATGACCTTGTGAATTTCAAAGGGCTGAAGATCTTAGACTGCTTGGTAACATCCTCACAGTATCTCCAGAAAATCATTGGTTGATGGTAGTAACTGCTTTGGGAACCAAGGGCAAGCTAATTCATTAAGGGAAGGCAGTTTAGGGATACCATAACTATGTTGCATGATATCCAGAGGAACTTTATGTGGTCCCCATGAAGAAGAGGAAATGATTTCCAGTCAAAGGATTTCTAGGACCAGTGAGCTATAAGCCACTTTGTCACAAGAGCCCCCTTTTACCTGCCCTCTATAGATGTGTGTCAGAAAATGTGGAACTTTTTTTTTGAGAGATGAATGTATTATACCAACTATTCTTACTATAGTACCTTGATTAATACCCCTAAATAAAGGTTAATTAAATATTTCTGGTTAATTGATATCAAATGATAATCCATGGGAAAAGTATACTAGTAGGGCCTCAAGATCACAAGTATTAGAAAGTTAGAAAGCTATTTCTCCCAAACAATTAGGATGTCCCTAGAACCTGAAAGACAATAGCCACCTTCTGGGGATCCAACCTGCCAGTAAGAATCAGGGTTGGAGAGTAACTCCAAAGCATGCCCCACATAAATAACAATTTAAAAAATCTACATGATTAGTTTAATAAATGTAAAAAAAAACTTTGCCAAAAAGCATAGCACTCATTTGGGTTAATTCTTTAAGCATAAATATGAAAGGGCTATGATAAAATGTGATCTAAAATATGTATTTAAAATCAATAAATAATACTGTTTGCAATGGAGAAAAACTGGAATATTTCCAGGTATAAGCAGGGATAAAAAGGAAAGAATGCCTTCTTTCATTACCATTCTTTGGTATAGATCTAGGTAAGGCAGACATAATATAAAATAAGGGAACAAAATAAGAGAGAATTTATCTTGATTTGAAGATGTCATGAAGATTTACCACAAAAAAGAAAAAAAATCAGCAAAAAGAGTTATTGAGATGATTAATAGATTTGTTGAGATAGTAATATGCAAAATAAACCCCCCAAAACAATCACAATTACCATAAAATACTAGCAAAAGAGCAGGAGAAAGCATAACAAAATAAATTTCATTAAAAATTAGAGAATACATAAAATATTTTGTAATTAAGTAAGCAAGATACACACAGAAATGACTACATGAAACATTCTCCAAATTACTATAGTAAGATATGCAAAATAAACAATTCTCTAATTTCACCTCACAATTCACAAACTGACAAATATGACAAAGAATGTTAATAGCTAATTTTGATGCAGTTCTGGCAAGATAGACATGTTGTGATATTCTGGTGCAGCTGTGAACTGTCTCAATAATTCTGGATTTCAATTTGATATTGTGAAAGAAAAGAGACTAAGCCCTTCTTACACTTTACTTGGAAATCCTAATAATGATGATGATGAAAATCATAGTAATAATCATCATTTATATAGCACTTTGAGATTTGCAAGGGACTTTCTAACTATTTCTCATCTAACTCTCACAATAATCCCAGGAGGTATTACCATTATCTCCAATTCACATAAGAGAACATTGAGACAAATAGAGATTAAGTGACTTATCCAAGATTTCCTAGCTAGTAAGTATGAGGCAGAATTTGTATTGAACAATTAATATTTGTAAAGTGCCTACTACGTGCCAAGCACTGTGATAAGTATTGAGCTTAAAATGGAGTAAAAAGATAGTCCCTACCTTCAAATAGCTAGCAATCTAATGGTGGAGAAAACATGCAAACAAATATATACAAAGCAAGCTATACACAGGATATATAAGAAATCATTAAGTTTGGAATTAAGAGGATTTAAGAAAGGCTGCATATTGAAGGATGGGATTTTAGTTGGGACTGAAAGGAATCCAGGAGTGTGCCGGGGGGCGCAGCCAAGATGGTGGCTGGGAAGGAGTGACTGGCATGAGCTCCCCACCAAGTCCCTCCAAAAACCTATAAAAAATGGCTCTGAACCAATTCTAGAGCTGCAGAACCCACAAAGTGGGAGAGGGAAGCAGGGCTCCAGCCTGGATGGTCTCTGG
>JAQQSZ010003191.1:0-14518 GCA_028646595.1 Phalanger gymnotis
CACACAAATATCATTCACTTAGTTCAGGGGAAAAAGCCAGCACCCTGAACTTCAGAGCAAAATACAAGCAAATTACAAACATCAACAGACAGATCTTGTCTGATTCAAATCCCAAAACATAGTTACCAGAGTTCAACAAAGTCTCAGCATCTGGGTTTACAAGCTGGAGGGCTCCTTAGCTACAGCTGCCCAGTCTCTTCATCAACACCATCTCAAGAGCCCTTAAACAAATTACAGACAGAACCAATATAATTCATAGTTACCAACATCTAGGTTCAGCCCGGGAGCTCAGAACAAGGGCTGGCCCAGAGTCACGTGCCACCACTGCTGCAGCAAAGAGCTCCAAGGAAGAAGAGGCCAACCCCGGGTTTTTATATCTTTGTCAGCGTCAGGGGTGAGTCATACATGCAACTCACCCACGTGACCTAAAATCGTCACAAAGAGGCGGACTTAAACCCACGTGGTCTAAGAGCGTCTGCTATCCCAGACATGTAAACTAGGCCCTTCCTGGAGTAAGCCCCTCCTTAGTTGCCGATCCACACCCACATAGGTTTTACACCTAATAGGGGTTTGGGCCTGGTAGCACTTAGTAAGATTCAATGAAATAGCTGAATTACTCAAAGCAAACAAAAGCCAAACTCTTCAAGGGCACTTGTTGAACTAAGTGCTAAGGAGTCCATTTTGCTTACCAACACATTGAGTATGATGACACAGAGGTGCT
The DNA here is from genome assembly GCA_028646595.1 of Phalanger gymnotis. Lineage (NCBI taxonomy): Eukaryota > Metazoa > Chordata > Mammalia > Diprotodontia > Phalangeridae > Phalanger > Phalanger gymnotis. The sequence continues at coordinate 722 of JAQQSZ010003191.1, forward strand.
ACTAGGCTGGCCTTGGGAAGCCCACATGTCCCAGTGAAAAATGCTGATTGACCTCAGAATCCTGACATCCTAATGATGCCCTAAGGGCACTGTTAGAGACTCAAAAGTCGAGCTGGCTTTCACAATACCTTCTTCAGGATTTTTCCTATCAACTCTGATTACTAACACATGAGAGTGCAACAGTGCAAATATAGTTTATGTGTGTGAGCATGCTTATGTAGATGCATAGGAGAAATATTCTCCTGGGAATATGGAGGAAAAAGGATTTGGGGATTTGTTGCTTGGATTGATTTCCTGTGGTGATTGGATGCATTGGAAAGCATGTTATGTACAAACTCCTCACGAAAGCAGTGATGATTGATTCTTTGTAGGTATACTCCGCTTCATATTTTTTTACACGTTCTTCAAAATGAATTCCCTCCCCTTCAACATCTTCTCACTCCAATTCACGTTCCTGAGTTCTATACTCTTCACACTCTAATCTCTTTTTTCTTGCCCATGTAGGTCTGGAAGACCGCATCAGACCATAGGCATCTATTCAGTCCTACTATGTGACAGACACTCTGCCAAGTGCTGAGGAGAGAAAGATACAAATGAAATTGTTCCTGCTGTCAAGGAGCAAGGAATTGTAAATGGGGAGACAACACACATGCAAAGAAGTATGCATATACGAAGCACAGGACCATAGATTCAGGGCAGAAGGGACCTCAGAGGCCATCTAGCGTAACTACACATACTTCTTCCCTCATTTTACAGTTGAGAAAAATGAGGAGAAATGGCTTTAGACTGTATTGTTCCCTGAAGAAGTTTCAGCTGTCCCTGTAGGAAACACCATGAAATGAATGTCCAGATGCTCTTAGCCTATGTGCCAGAGGTCCAAGCTTCTAAAGACCCAAGGAGAGAGCAGCCATGGCTTTGTCTAGAACAGGGGTGGGGAACCTGTGGCCTCAAGGCCACACGTGACTCTCTAGGTCCTCAACTACAGCCCTTTCTTTGACTGAGTCCAAGTTTTACAGAACAAATTCTTTTATTAAAGGGATTTTTATGTGAAGTTTGGGTTCAGTCAAAGGGCCACTCTTGAGGACCTACAGGGCCACATATGGCCTCAAAGCCACAGGTTCCCCACCCCTGGTGTAGAATATCATGTGGCCCTCACCCTTTAGTCCCTCAGCATTCACCTCATCGTTGAAGTTTAGCAATACTTTACGACAAGGGTGTCTGAAAGAACTGAGACTGGACAGGTGTTTGCAATGGTACAGGGGACTCCCTCTCACAAAGAAGACAGGCACATTCTCAGAAACCTACAGTCATAAAACCTTGTCTGAGGCACTGGCAGAGTAAAGGACTTACTTAGGGTCACACAGCTCGCAAGTCCCAGTGACAGAAGCCAAGGTATCCTGACTCCAAGGCCAGTTCTCTGTCCACCACATCAGTCTGCCACTCACCTAATGTGTGCAAAGTACATACAAAACGAATACAAGGCAAGTTGGGGAATGAAATCATGGGGAGTTGGTGCAGGATGTTAGGAAATGTTTTGTGAAGAGCATGAACTGAGTTTTCAAGGAAACAAGGGATCCCAGGAGGTAGAGGTAAGAGAGAATCTTCCAAGCGTGTGAATGTAATGGTAATTAAGGTGGGACTTTTTTTTTTACAGTTTTCTCTTTCAGAATGCTAAAGTAACCATGTGGGCAGTATCAGGCCCAGATCCTTTTGCTGATTAGGTGTAAAGCCTTCTGACCCTAAAAAGGGTATATAAACTCGGAAGTTAGCGTTTTGTTTGAGGCTCTCACTCACTGGAATAGTGTAGTGTGATTTGACCAGATGAGACTCTGGGTAGCTGCTGGAGCCACCTGGCTTTGAAGACCCAGATGTTGGCACCTCTCTCTCTGGTAACTATGTAATTCTTTGGTCAGACAGCTAGAGGCCTGTCTGTTGATAACTGTGTGTGTTTGCTCTGCTTATATTGTCTCTGTTTGTATTTGTTCTGAAGTTCATGGTGCTGGCTTTTCCCCCTGAACTGAGTGAATGATATATGTATGTTTGATTAAGCTGAGATTGTTAACCCCTTAAAGTTGCTTTCCTTAGAAAACCAGATCAAAGAATCTGTGCTAGCAGCCTTCCTGTATGCTGACGTTGCTGGTCTTACACAGCCACAGCAGCTACTAGCAACATTGTTGTTACACTGGGACAACTGGGAAAGTTGGAATGGAGAATCAGGAGATGGAGAGTCATGTGTAGCTATAGTAAGTAGACCAGTGTGGTTGGACCATAAGAGCATAGAGAGTGGAATAATATGTAAGAAGACGGGAAAAGTAGGAAGGGATCAGGTGGTAAAGGGCTTTGAATGCCGGTCAGAGTTTATATGTGATCCTAGATATTATGTGATCCTAGGGAAATATTGAAAGCAAAAGGAAAAGGAAGTGGCAGAGGGTGAGATGATAGAAGGTATCACGGAAACAACTAACATGAACTGGGACAGAATTTGAGAGATAGTGGAAGATAGAATAGCCTGGTGTGCTATGGTCTATGGGGTCATGAAGAGTTGGGCATGATTGAATAATACCCACCTAGGGAGCCATTATTAAAGGGCAACTAGGTGGCACAGTGGATAGAGTGCTAGACTTGTAGTCAGGAAGATCTGACTTAAAATCCAGCCTCAGAAGCTTCCTAGCTGCGTGACCTTAAGCAAGTCACTTAATCTTTCTTTGCCACTAGAGAAAGAAATGGCAAACTGTTTAAGTATCTTTGCTAAGAAAATCCAGTGTTCAGAGGTCCATGGAGTCACAAAGAGTTGGACACAAGTGAAACAACTGAACCACCACCACCACAACAACAACAAAAAGGAGCCATTAGAGTTTAATGAATAGAAAAGTCACACAGTCAAAACTGTTCTTTAGACACATCACTCTGGAGAATGTTTGGAGGATGGATGAGTGGGAAAAGGCATGAGATTTAAAGACTAAAAACAGGCTGTTGCAATCATCCAAGGGAAAGGTGATGAAGGTCTAAACTTCGGTGGTGACTGTGTGATTGGAAAGGTAACTTATGTGAGAGATGATATGTAGATAGAAATGACAAGATTTGGCAACTGATTAGATATATAGGGGTACTAAGAATGAGGAGCCAAGGATGACACTGAGGTTTTGAATGTGGTGACTGTAAGGACAGTAGTACCCTCAATAGTACATGCTCTATCCACCGAGTCACCTGGCTGCCCCTAACATAGAGACAGCTTTAAAGGATGAGTTTTCAGCAAGATCTGTGAGTTTCCAGAAACCTGGGGTTTAATCCAGAGAACTGGGAATCCATCCAAGTTCAAATTGAATTCCACATTGAAAACAGAAAGTCTTCTATACTCTGGGATCTGTGGCTATTAAATTACCCTTTCTGCATTTTCTCCAAGCCAACTGGTCATCAGTCCTGGCTCACTCAATTACTACAGCAGAAGTATCCATCCACAGGCCTGTATTCACATTTCCATAGTACATGTAAATATCATGAAGCATATGGAAGTGTAAGCTTCCATAAGCTATAAGGGTCTGTGAAGAAGAAATGAATTTAAACTTCACAGGATGATATATGTAGGATTAAAATGGACCTTAGAGGCCATCTAGTCCATGCTCCTCATTTTACACATAAGGAAACTGAGGCCCCCAAACTTTACAAGACTTACCCAAGGTCATATAGAGAATAAGCAAAGTCAGGATTTAAATTAGATAATGTGCTCTTAAATCCTGACTCTGCTTATTCTGTCTGATCTTGGGCAAGTCAGGTAAGTTTTGGGGGCCTCAGTTTCCTCATCTGTAAAATGAGGAGTATGGACTAGATTGTCCTTAAGGTCCATTTCAATTGCAAATTTAGCCATGGGATGAAAGATAAACCTCCAAGATTACCCCTGGACATGGGAATAACTGGAGATCTAGTCAGAAGATGGCAATGAAAAGCCTGAGGCCTAAAGGGAAATGGAATACATGAAGATTAAATGGCATTAGTCCTTTCCGATATCTACAAACTCAGCAAAGGCTTGACTCTGACATCTATGTACCTTTAAGGCTCATTAGTAATAACTCACATTTTTACTATGCTTTCAAAGCTCTTTCCCTACAACAAGCTTGTGACACAGACAGTGTCAGTATTATCACACTCATTTTATATAGGAGAAAACTAAAATACAAAGAGGGTATATGAAGCTATAAAGTGTCTTAGCTGAAACTCAAATGTAAGGTATTTTTAGTCCAAGTCCAAATCAAATGTTAACAAACTGGTGAATTTCCATAGCAGAGTAACTATGGTGGTCATAGGTCTGGAAACATACTAGGACTGTTTAAAAGAACATGAAATGTTTAACCTTGAGAAGACATAGAAGAGTTTGATAGCTACCTTCAAGTATTTTGAAGGCTGTTCTAAGAAAACGGAATTCTATTTGTTCTGTTTAGCCTCCTAGGATAGACTTAGAAAAAATGCATGCGTGGTATAAAGAGGCAGATGTTGGTTTGAGGTAAGGAGAAAAAATAGTCTTAATAATTATAATTATCCAAAGGTAGAAGAGGCTGCCTCATTAGTGTTTTCCCTCACTGGAAGTTTTCATTCAGATCCTGCATAAACACTTTGGGGGGATTCTTATTCATGTACAGACTAGACCGATATTATCTATGGTCCCTTCAAACTCTGAGATCCTGTGATTCTTTCTACAATACGAGGCCTAAGTCAGAGAGTTTCTATCTACTTGAAAAGGAAAACTAAATGTAGAGAAAACTATGACAGAAATGCTGAATGCAGGGAATGTGTTTGAGAATGATTCATAACTTAAGAAAAGGTTGGTAGTAAGTATATGGAAACCCAAGATAGATTGAGTTAAATAAAGATAAATATCATAGAATTAGCATTAGCAGAGCATGGTGCCTAGGTATTAGATTCATTTAATCTTATCTCAGATAACAATGTATCTTAGTGTGAATATGTACGTATGCATGATCAATTAGTATAAAAGCAAGATTTATAGAGATAGTTTAATGAATTTTTATGTAAAAAATATTCAAGGGAGAGTATACATTTTTCTCATCTCTTTGTCTATGCCTAGAGAAGCATCTAATCAGCTCATCTACATATATTACACATGAAACCAGTTTTCATCATAGAGCAGGCATTAGAATTAAAACCATTGCATCTTAGAGGAACTATTGGGATTTTAGGGGTCATACCTAGGAAATCCAATTATTTCAGTTGCTACAAACATCTCAGAGTATAAACTGCTCAACTATTGTTAATGTGATCATTTTATGCAATCGATTTGATCTTTTAAATGACATTTCCCAATCTCTTTTTTTTCATGACACTCTCTGAACTACTAACCCCTATCTAAAAATCAAAGATGTCTTTAAATGTAGGCCAGCATCATATGTGGTATAATTTGAGAGGCATTAAAAGGCATCGTTGCCCAAAATTATCTCAAATTGTAGGCTTGCTGTGGTACTTGAAAGTCCACCTTCAAAGGCTAATTCTTTTAGTTTAAATGCTATTTTTCATACAATAGACACCTGATAAAAAGACATTCAAATCTCAAGGAGGCATTTCTTGGAATACAGGTCTGCCTCTCCCGTCTTCTACACTGACATGTAGTCCTGGACTAGGCTCATTGCTAGAGGAGAGGGGAAGCCTTACTTTTACTTAGGGAAAGTAGGCTCCTTATTCTCATAGACAGATGTAGATAGATGAATAAAATGAATTCATTAGCAAATAAGCAGGCTAATAAATCAATAAACAATGTTTAACTTGACTATATATATATTATAGTATTCTGTTTTCTGAATTAATTTCTCACATATCTAGAGCCAATTTGGTGATCTGAACACTATACTCACAAAATAATTAGCAGGCATAATAATCATAAGAGCTTTGAATTACAGGATTTCAGTGGTTCTGCTATGGTTTCACTTATAGGAAAACAAGATTAGCTAGGCAATTTCTCCCTGGATACTGTCAAGGTTTGATGGATGAATGGATGAATGAAGCATTTATTAAAAGCTTAGTATGTGCAAAGCAATCTGTTAAGGGCTGGGGGTACAAATAGAAAAGAAAATAGTCCTTGCTCTCAAGGAACTCACATTCTTATTGGGGAGGGAGGCAACACATATGAAAGGTTTCAGATGCTAGTCAGATGAAAGAGTCACAAGGTCCATAGGGTGCAGCAGCAAAACAGATATTAATGCCTCTTCTTTAATGTCATTTTCTTCAATCAAGCAGTATCTGTTTCTGATGTAGACAATTTATCAGTACCAAGGACTTTGGTGGTGAGCTTTCTGTTCTGGGTCTTCAGTAACTGTGCCTGTAACACCTGCAGGGCCAGTTGGAAGATTACATCTCCACAGGGATTATTTCTCAAGATGGTGGATGTGAGCCCTGGGCTGGAAGCATTACTATTCACAGGGCCTTGGGCTCGGGGTCTGGGGATGTCTCCATCAGGGTCTGAAGGAAAATGATGGTCAAAGTGGTGGCGGTGGTGGTCTGATTTACCTGGCATGCGATGCTTCCTGTCTCTGTCTGGTCTTGCTAATTTATTGCTATCATAATGGTGAGAGCCGTGGAGGAAACTACCAGGGTCTTAGTATCTTAAGATTTAGAACTTGAGTATAGGACTTTGATTCAAGTCAATAAGCATTTATTAAGTGCCAGGCAGTGTGGCAAATGCTGGAGATCACCACACCTTATCTCATAAATAAAAAAATAAAAACAAAACTAAGATCCAGAAATATGATTAGATTCACTTATTGTCACAACTTTATAATATTGAATATAATAAAATTAATTATATTATTAATATTAATGTTAATGCTATAAAATATATAGTATATATAAGATATATTAATTATATAATATATTAATTACATAGTATATATTATATTAATATTACAACTATTAGTACATTAAATGTAATATTAAAATGGCATGTTGGAGAATTGCAGTTTTTTCAACCCAATCAGCCAATCAAAACTAAGGATTTGATAGGGCTGACTATGTCCTAAGCCCCAGGGATGTAAAGACAAAAATGAAAAAATTCCTACACTCAATAATCTTATATTTTTATCTGGGAAGATAAAACGTACACACATACACACCTATATACATATGTTTATGGAGAAAGAGAGAGAGAGAGAGAAAGAGAGAGAGAGAGAGAGAGAGAGAGAGAGTAGATGTGATTAATTAATATGGAGAACTCCTAGATGAGGAAACTTCCTCAACCAAAGTGTGCCAGCACCTTCTCTTCACTTTGTAATCATGAGAGCTGACTAGGACATTGAAGAGTTAAGTGACTTACCTAGGATCTCAGAGCTAGTATGTGATTGAGGCAGGTGCTAAACCTGGGTCTTTAAGATTCTTAAGTCAGCTTTCTAGGCATTGTGCCACACTGCCTCTCATGCATATAAGTATATAAATAGTAAATATAACATAAATATAAGGCTGCTAAATACAAGAGAGTTTAGGGAAGCAGAACCCTAAGGAAAGTGATCAGGAAATAAATCTTTTAGTAGGTGGTCCCTTAGCTATATTTGAAAGGAGGAAGGGATTTTTCAAAGTAGAGATGGATATCCAATGCATTTTAGGTATGGAGGATGGCCTGTACAGAAGTAGAAGGATTGGCATGTGTGAAAACACAGAGAAGGCCAGTTTGATATATAGACTTTTGAAAGGATAATAATATGTAATGAGGACAGAAAAATAGGGTAGGGCAAAGTCATAAGAGACTTTTAAAAAATGCAAAAAGCGGTTTGAATTTTATCCTAGAGGTAAAAGTGAAGCATTAAAGGAGTCCATAGCCTGATCAGTCAGGGGCTTGTTACTAGATTTTAGGGGGTCTGTGAATTTGAATGGGAAAAACATATCTTAATTTTCATTAGCCTCTAACTGAAATTTAGATTTCCTTCAATTATAAACATTGTTCTGATGAAGGGTCCAGAGGTTCCATCAGATGGCCAGATGGGTCAATAAAACAAAAAGAAAAAAAAGATAAAGAATCCCTGTATTAAAAAACTTTTTTTCTTTTTTAATTAATTTATTTGTTTTTAGTTTTCAACATTCACTTCCACAAGATTTTGAGTTCTGAACGTTCTCCTCATCTCTTCCCTCACTCCACTCCAAAATGGCGTGCATTCTGATTACCCTTTACCCCAATCTCCCTTTCTGTCACCTCTCCCCTTTTCTCTTATCTTCTTCTCTTCTATTTCCCTGTAGGGCAAGATAGATTTCTATACCCCATTGCCCGTATATCTTATTTCCCAGTTGCATGTAAAAATAATTTTTAATATTCATTTTAAAAACTTTGAGTTCCACATTCTATCCCTTACTGTCTCCCCACCCACCCTTCACTGAGAAGGCAAGCAATTCGATATGGGTTATGCATGTGTAGTCACGCAAAACATTTCTGTAATGGTCATGTTGTGAAGGACTAACTATATTTCCCTCCATCCTATCCTGCCCCCATTTATTCTATTCTATGCTTTGAGCCTGTCCCTCCTCAAAGGTGTTTGCTTCTGATTTCCCCCTCCTCCCATTTTCCCTCCTTTATCCTCTCTCTCTTATCCCCTTCCCCCCTACTTTTCTGTAGGGTAAGATATATTTTCATACCCGATTAAATGTGTAATTAAATTATTCTTTCCTTAAATCAAATCCAATGGGAGTAAGGTTCACTCATTCCTTTTCACTTCCTGCCTCTTCCCCTCCATTGTAAAAGCTTTTTCTTGCCTCTTGTATGTGAGACAGTTTACTCCATTCTACCTCTCCCTTTCTCCTTCTCCCAGTACATTTCTCTATCACCCCTCAATTTTATTTTTTACATATCATCCCTTCATATTCAACTCACCCTGTGCCCTCTGTCTGTATATGTATGTGTGTGTATACATCTATGTATATATATATATATGTATTGTGTATGTATATTCCCTCCAGCTATGTTAATTATATTAATTATTAATTAATTAATTATATTAATTAATTAATTATATTAATTATAAGAAAGGTATCATGAGTTACAAATATCATCTTTCTAAGCACGAATGTAAACAATTCAACTTCAATAAGTCCCTTATGATTTCTCTTTCCTGTTTACCTTTTCATGCTTCTCTTGATTCTTGTATTTGAAAGTCAAATTTTCTATTCAGCTCTGGTTTTTTAATCAAGAATTCTGGAAAGTCCTCTCTTTCATTGAATAGCCATTCCCTCCCCCTGAAAGATTATACTCAGTTTTGCTGGATTAGTCATTCTTGGTTTTAATCCTAGTTCCTTTGACCTCTGGAATATCATATTCCAAGCCCTCTGATCCCTTAATGTAGAAGCTGCTCAATCCTGTGTTATCCTGGTTGTGTTTCCACAATACTTGAATTGTTTCTTTCTGGCTGCTGGCAATATTTTCTCCTTGACCTGGGAACTCTGGAATTGGGCTACAATAAACCTAGGAGTTTTTCTTTTGGGATCTCTTTCAGGAGGTGATCAGTGGATTCTTTCAACTTCTGTTTTCCCCTCTGGTTCTAGAATGTCAGGGCAGTTTTGCTTGATGATTTCTTGAAAGACGATGTCTAGGCTCTTTTTTTGATCGTGGCTTTCAGGTAGTCCAACAATTTTTAAATTATCTCTCTTGGATTCTATTGTCCAGGTCAGTGGTTTTTCCAATGAGATATTTCACATTTTCTTCTATTTTTTCATTCTTTCGGTTTTGTTTTATAATTTCTTGATTTCTCATAAAATCCCTAACTTCCACTCGCTCCAATCTAATTTTTAAGCTTGTGTTTTCTTCAGTGGTCTTTTGGACCTCCTTTTCCATTTGGCTAATTCTGCCTTTCAAAGCATCCTTCTCCTCTTGGCTTTTTGGAGCTCTTTTGCCATCTGAGTTAGTCTTTTTTTTTTTAAGATGCTATTTTCTTCAGCATTTTTTGGACCTCCTTTAGCAAGCTGTTGACTCGTTTTTCAAGATTTTCTTGCATCACTCTTATTTCTCTTTCCAATTTTTCCTCTACTTTTCTTTCTTGATTTTCAAAATACTTTTTGGGCTCTTCTGTGGCCTGAGGCCAATTTATATTTCTCTTGGAGGCTTTCATGTAGGAGCTTTGACTTTGTTGTCTTCTTCTGGTTGCATGTTTTGATCTTCCTGTCACCAAAATAAGATTCTATAATCTGATCTTTTTCTGCTGTGGCTCATTTTCTCAGCCAATTTTTAATCTAATTTTTTGATTTTTTAGCTCTTTGTTAAGCTATGACTCTACTTCCACTGTGGAGGGTATATTGTCCCAAGCTGCAGGGGTTTTGTGCAATTATTTTCAGAGATATTTCTAGAGACCTGTAAATTTTCAGTTCTTCCAAGGTTATGATGACAGGAGAGGTGTTTACTAATCTTCTGGTCTGTGCTCTAGTCTGTGAGTGACCACAAGCACTCTTTTTGCCTTGGAACTGTGATGACTCCCTCTCTATTGCCACCACAAGCTCCACCATGCCAGTGCTCCTCCTCATCCCAGTACCGCCACCCAGGACTGCCACCCAGATCCAGACACAAGCAAAGGAAGAAAATCCTGCCTCAGTTCTGGCAAAGAGATCCCCGTAATCCCTCTCTGATCAACCACTCAATCTCCCCACTGTCTGTGGGCCAAGAGTTCAGAAAGCAGCAGCTACTGGTGTCACAGCTGCTGCCACCCTGAGGCTGGGGCTGAACCATGATCCTCTCTCACCCAGGCCCAACAGAGCTTTCCTGCTGACCTTCTAAGTTGTGTCTGGAATTTGTGGGTTGAGAAGACTGGAAACTTCCATAGCTGCCAGTGATTCAGTCCCTGGAGTTCTGCTCTGGCACCATCTATGCCACCGTGGCCCATGCTAGACTTCTCTTCTCTCTCAAACTGGTGCAACAGACCTTTTGTGTTGACCTTCCAGGTTGTCTTGGGCTGGAAATTTGTTTCACTCTGTCATTTTGTGGGTTCTGATGCTCTAGAATTTGTTTAGAGTCATATTTACAGGTATTTGGAGGGGTTTGGGAGAGAGCTCAAGCAAATCCCTGCTTTTACTCCACCATCTTGGCTCCATCCCCCCATTAAAAAACTTTTGATGATGGGCAGAGTGAAGGGGGGTGGGGAATAGGAATGGAGGGAAAAACATAAAAATCATAACTGTGAAATAATTTTTAAGGCAGATTTTTTTTTCCAATAAAGGCCTCATTTCTCAAATATATAGAAAAAGGAGTCAATTTTATAGAAGTAAGAGCCATTCCTCAATTGATAAATAGTCAAAGGATATGAACAGGCAGTTTTCAGACAAATAATCAAAGCTATCATATGAAAAAATGCTCTAAATCACTATTGATTAGCTAATGCAAATTAAATCAACTCTAAGCTACTGCCTCACACTTATCTGCTTGACTAATATGACAGAAAAAGAAAATGACAAATGTTGGAGGGGATGTGGGGAAATTCAGACAGTAATTCTCTGTTGGTGAAGTTCTATAGTGATTCAACCATCCAGTAGAACAATTTGGAACTGTGCCTAAAGGGCTATAAAACCGTACATACCCTTTGATCTAGTAATACCACTACTAGATCTGTATCCAAAAGAGATAAAAAATAAAAAGGAAAAGGGCCTATATATACAAAAATATTTATAGTGGCTCTTTTAGTCTTGGCAAAGAATTGGAAATTGTGAGGATGACTATCAATTGGGGAATGGCTGAACAAGATTTTGTATATGATTGTGATGGAATACTATTATGCTATGAGAAATGATGAGCAGGATGTTCTCAGAAAAACCTGGAAAGACTTACATTAACAGATGCAAAGCAAAGTGAGCAGAACCAGCAGAACATTGTATACAGTAACAGGAATATTATATAATGATCAACTATGAATGACAGCTTTTCTCAGCAATCTGATGACCCAAGACAATTCTGAAGTAAATGTTCTGCATCTCCAAAGAAAGAACCGATGGAATCTGAATATAGACTGAAGCATAGTTTTTCTTTACTTTCTTTGTTGTTCTTAGATTTTTTTAATCTGTATTTTTTTTCAAGACATGACCAACATGGAAATATATTTTGAATGACTGTACATGTATGACCTATATCAAATTGCTTGCCTTCTCATTAAGAGGTGAAAGGGGAAAGGTGAAAGAAGGAGGGAAAGAATTTAGAACTCAAAAATTTAAAATGAACGCTAAAAATTGTTTTTACATGTAATTGGGGGAAAATAAAATTTTAAATTAAAATATTATAATAATAAATTACAATAAAGGCAAATCCAATAGAAAAAAAAAAGAATCCCTACACTAGAATCGGTTAAGGAGGTGTGACATGGTCAGTTTTGGATTAAGGAAACAATAACTTTGGCAACTGTATGGAGGATGAATTGGAGTGGAAAACAAAATTAACTAGGAAACAATCACAAACAAGGCAAGAGGCTATAAGGGCCTGAACTAACGTGGTAGCTGTGTGAATGGAAGTGAGGTCAGATGTAAGTGGTATTATGGAGGTAGACAGAAGATTTGATAAATGCTTTTATAGGATTGAGGGGAGGGGATTAGGAAGAGTGAGGAATTGAAACCCAGGGAATGGTGATGTTTTTCAAAGAAATTAGGAAGTTTGGTAGACACATGAGGTTAGGGGAAAAGATAAGTTCTGTTTTGGACCTGTTGAGTTTGAGATGTTTCCAGGACATCTAGTTCAAACTGTTCAGTAGGTGAATTCACTAGGTGATGGTTGGGAGAAAGAGTGAATTTGTACATATACATTTGGGGGTTATATGGATAATTAAAATCATGAGAGGTGATGCCTTACTGAAGGAGAGTGTAGAGAGAGAAGAAAAGTGGCCAGTCAGGGGATGTGATATGGATGTTTAACTAGCAAAAGATACCAGGCAGTGATCAGTCATTATGAGGAGAACCAAGAGAGAACAGGCTGTGAAAAAATAGTACAGACCATCCTTAGGGAGAATGTGGTCAATTTTGTCAAACAAAACAGAGAAGTCAAGAAGAATGAGAACTTGGGGGCAGTGCCAAGATGGCAGCTGGAAAGCAGGGACTAGTGTGAGCTCCCCGCTAAGGCTCTCCAAAAACCTATAAAAAATGGCTCTGAACCAATTCTGGAACTGCAGAACCCACAAAATAGCATATGGAAGCAGGGCTCTAGCCCAGGACAGCCTGGATGGTCTCTGGGTAAGTTCTATCCCAGACAGAGCTGGGAGCGGAGGGGAGCAGAGCTGAGCAGAGCAGATCCCAGCGTTGGCAGCGTGGACCAATGAGACCAGGAGCCAGGCGGTGCATGCCCTACCGCCCTGAATCAGTGATATGCGGCAGTTACCAGACTTCTCAACCCACAAACACCAAGGACAACATAGTAGGTTAGTGGGAGAAGCTGCTGGGGACTGGGATAGAGTTTGCAGTTTTGGCCACTGCCCCGGGGGCAGCAGAGGTGGGGCAGCTTTAAAACTACAGCTGCAGTTGCTTCTGGCCCCAGGCCCACCTGGTGGGAGGAATTAAGTGGTGGATCAGAGCAGGAGTGAAGAGCCTGCTGAAGATCTAAGTCCAGGCCAGGTTGGGGGTTCTTGGGGAAGGAGGAGTGCTGGTGTGGCAGAGCTGGCACATCCCCCCAGGCTTGGAACATAGAACTCTTTAGTCTACAAGCAGTCATACCCCACTGAAAAACTCAAGGGTCAAGTGACTTGGCTGGGAACATGGCCAGGCAGCAAAAACACACCCAGATTCAGTCTCTGACTCTGGAATCCTTCTTTGGTGGCAAAGAAGACCAAAACGTACAGCCAGAAGAAGTCAACAAAG